>SJYT01055110.1:40284-56937 GCA_006410635.1 Cephalophus harveyi | reverse complement strand
ACCTACAACTTATCAAAATTTAATCATCAAGAAATATAAAATCTGAAAAGATGAATAATTAGGGGATTGAATTAATAATAAAAAAAAAAACTTCACAACAGAGAAAATCACAGGACCAAATGGCTTCACAGGTGAATTGAACCCAACATTTAAATAAGAATTAACACCAGTCTTACTCAAACTTTTCCTTAAAGAAATTAAAAAGAATGGAGTGCTTTCAGAATCATTTTATGAGGCCAGTATTACCCTCATACCAAAGTCAGATAAAGACACTAACAAAAAGCAAAACAAGTACAAGCCAGTATCTCTGATCAATACCTATTCAAAATTTCTTAACACTAGTACACCAAATTTGGAGAAGGCAATGGCAACCCACTCCAGTACTCTTGCCTGGAAAAATCCCATGGACGGAGGAGCCTGGTAGGCTGAAGTCCATGGGGTCACTAAGAGTCGGACAGGACTGAACAACTTCACTTTCACTTTTCACTTTCATGCATTGGAGAAGGAAATGGCAACCCACTCCAGTGTGCTTGCCTGGAGAATCCCATGGACGGTGGAGCCTGGTGGGCTGCCGTCTATGGAGTCACGCAGAGTCGAACACGACTGAAGTGACTTAGCAGCAGCAGCACACCAAATTAAGTAACACATTAAAAGGATCATACAGCATGATCACTTTAGATTTATCCCTGAGATGCAAAGATTTTTAAAGACAAAAATAAATGTTATACATTACATCAGCGAGATAAAGGATAACAATCTTATGGTCATCACAATAGATGCAGACAAAGCATTTAACAGAATATAATATCCTTTTTTGATAAAATATGCTCAACAAATTGGGTATAGAAAGAACACTCTTCGGCACAATAAAGGCTATATATGACAAGTTCAAAGTCAACATTGTCGTCAGTTGTTGTTCAGTTGCTCAGTCGTGTCTGGCTCTTTGCAGCCCCATGGACAGCAGCATGCCAGGCTTCCCTGCCATTCACTATTTTGTGGAGTTTGCTCAAACTCATGTCCATTGAGTCGGTGACACCATCCAACCATCTTATCCTCTATTGTACCCATCTCTTCCTGGCCTCAATCTTTCCCAGCAGCAGGGTCTTTTCAAATGAGTCAGCTCTTCATATCAGGTGGCCAAAGTATTGGAGCTTCAGCTTCAGCATCAGTCCTTCCAATGAATATTCAGGACTAATTTCCTTTAGGATTGACTGGTTTGGTCTCCTTGCAGTCCAAGGGACTCTCAAGAGTCCTCTCCAACACCACAGTTCAAAAGCATCAATTCTTCACTGCTCAGCTTTCTTTATAGTCCAACTCTCACATCCATACATGACTACTGGAAAAACCATAGGTTTGACTAGAAGGACCTTTGTTGGCAAAATAATGTCCCTGGCTTTTTAATACATTGTCTCAGTTTGTCATATATTTTCTTCCAATGAGCAAGTGTCTTTTAATTTTATGGCTGCAGTCAACATCTACAGTGATTTTGGAGTCCAAGAAAATAAAGTCTGTCACTGTTTCCATTGTTTCCCCAACTATATGCCATGAAGTGATGAAATTGGATGCTGTGAGCTTAGTTTTCTGAATGTTGAGTTTTAAGCCAGCTTTTTCACTCTTCTCTTTCACTTTCATCAAGAGACTCTTTAGTTCCTATTCACTTCCAGTCATAAGGATGGTGTCATCTGCATATCTGAGGTTATTGATACTTCTGCCGGCAATCTTGATTCCAGCTTGTGCTTCATCCAGCCCAGCATTTAGCTTGATGTACTCTGCTTATAAGTTAAATAATCAGGGTGACAATGTACAACCATGACATTCTCCTTTCCAAATCTGGAACCAGTCCATTGTTCCATGTCCAGTTCTAACTGTTGCTTCCTGACCTGCATACAGATTTCTCAAGAGGCAGGTAAGGTGGTCTGGTATTCCCATCTCTTGAAGAATTTTCCACAGTTTGTTGTGATCCACACAATCAAAGGCTTTAGTGTAGTCATTGGAGCAGAACTAGATGTTTTCTGAAATTCTCTTGTTACTCATTCTCAGTAGTGAAAGATTTAAAACTTTTCCTTTAAGATCAGGAACCAAGGATAGGGTGCCCACTCTCACTACTACTATTCAAATAGTGCTGGAAGTCTTAACCAGAGCCATTAGGCAAGAAAAAGAAATAGAGACTTTTAAATAGGAAAGTTAAAGTAAAATTGTCTTTGTTTGCAGATGACATGATCTTATATATATAAAATTCTAAAAACTCTTTCAAAAAGCTATCAGAACTAATCAATGAACTCTGTAAAGTTGAAAAATACAAAATCAACATACAGATCAGTCACATCTCTACACATTAACAATGAACTATTTGTAAAATGAAGGAACACAGTCCCACTTAGCATCAAGATCACTAAAAATCTTAGAAAGAAATTTAACCAAGAAGTTGAAAGATCCATAGGTTGAGAACTATGAGACGTTGATGAAATAAAATGAAGATGCAAGTAAATTGAAAGACCTCATGTTCATGTTGGAAAGAGTTAAGACATTTTAAATGTTAATAGTACCCAAAGCCGTCTATAGGTTCAATGCAATTCCTATCATGAATCCAATGTCATTTTCCACAGAAATTTAAAAATATTCCTAAAATTCGTATGGAATCACAAAAGATCATGAATGGCCAAAGCAATTCTGAGAATGAAGAACTAAGCTGGAAGCATCATACTCCCCGATTTCAAACTATGTTACAAAGCTGTAATAATAAAAACAATATGGCACTGGAATAAAGACAAACACATGGAGCAATGGAACAGAATCAAGAATTCAGAAATAAACCCAAGCATATACTTTCAAGTAATTGACAACTGAGCCAAGAATACTCAATGATGAAATGATTATCTTTAGTAAATTATATTGTGAAAACTGGATATCTCCATGCAAATGATAAAATTAGATCCCTGTCTTCCACCACTCACAAAAATTTAATTGCAGTGGATTAAAAAGACCCCTTAGCCCCTGATTCTGTAAAACTCCTATAAAAAAAACATAGGGGAGGACTTCCCTGGTGGTCCAGTGGGTTCAATCCCTGGTCAGTGAACTAAGATCCTACATGACACACAGTGCAGCCAAAATAAAGAAAACAGAGAAAAAGCCTAAATCAAACTAAAAATTTCTATACAGAAAAGAAACAATCAAAAAAAAATGAAAACACAACCTGAAGAATGAAAGAAAATATCTGCATACTATATATCTGACAGAAGATTAATATCCAAAATACTCAGACAGCTCAATAGCAAAAGCATGTATTAAAATGTATACAAATGATTCAAATAGATATTTTTCCAAAGAAGACATACAAATGGTATTAAAAGAAGTTCCAGTTGCTAATCACCTTGGAAATTAAAACTATAATGAGCTATCACTTCACATCTGTTAACATGATTGTTATCTAAACAATAAGAGATGTGGTGAGGATGTGGAGAAAAAGGATCCTTGTGCAGTGCTGATGGGAATGTAAATCAGTGCAGCCAATATGGAAAACACTGTAGAGTTTCCTCAAAAATTTAAAAATAAAGTTACCATATAATTGCTCACTAGTGTGCAACTCTTTGGGATCCCATGGACTGTAGCCTGCCATGCCCCTCTGTCCTTGTGATTCTCCAAGCAAAAATACTGGAGTGGGTTGCCATGCCCTTCTGCAGGGGATCTTCCCAATGCAGGGATTGAACCCGGGTCTCCTGCATTGCAGGCAGAATCTTTACTGTCTGAGCTACCAGGGAAACCCCCTCACTTCTGGGCATATACCCAAAAGATTTGAAATCAGAATCCTATCCATTCATTTCTGAAACTTAAATTAGTAAGAATTTGACCATGGAATATTTACTAGGGGTATTATGATGATCATATCACAATATATATAAATAAAACCATTATGCCGTACACATTAAACTTATACAGTGATGTATGTCAATTGTTTCTCAATGAAACTGGAAAGAAAGACTAAGTCTTATATCAAATAGTTGTAAAATTTTAAAAAATATTATGTGTTTAATATGCAGAAATACTTAATTCAGTATTTTTGGTTTAGCTCAGTCAAAAACACTAAATTCTATGTATATGCAGTAGGTCAGACAAGATCCTACACAACCATCATTCCAACTTTGTTTTGATATACCTTGATCTAATAAAGGGACATTAGCATGTTTTTGAGTATATTGAAATTTTCAATATCTTATTTTAAAATGCACATCTTAGAGTGTCTTTGAATTTTCAAGTCCCAGACCACTGCCAATATCTTTCATTTATTGAGGGCATGAGATGCCTTACAAATGGAGGATCTGCCCCACATGTTAATAGAATGGGAAGAATAAATTTTAAAACAATGCTTGGTATTAAAAATTGACAAGTTTTATTTCAAGTACAAGAAACCATCAGTAAAATAAAAATGATTTTCCTTCTTTAGAAAACAAATATAAACCACAAAAGTTGGTATAAATTGTATCCCTTATAGTTTTTCCCAGACAGTAGTTTATCTGTGTCATTTTTTTTGCACTGAATAATACAATTGTTTTGACCCATTTTAATATTGAGCCACCTATTCAACTATCAGCACCTTAAATCAATCAGACATTTCTTCTCATCTACAACAGGAAATGAAAGTCCCAGTAGAAAGAGAAACAATAACTTTTTTAAAAAAATACATAACCCTCTGGTGACTGAGGCATCCTATTCTAAATAATGAAGATTCAGTCTTTCTAGTTTATATAAAATATATATGAATTTAACATAAAATGTACATTTCTAGATCTGAACTTCTTTGAACATATCATTTATGTTTAAAAATGAAGCTAGATATTTTGGGGATTCAGTTCAGTTCAGTCACTCAATAGTGTCTGACTATTTGTAACCCCATGAATCACAGCACACCAGGCCTACCTGTCCATCACCAACTCCCAGAGTCTTCCCAACCCATGTCCATTGAGTCAGTGATGCCATCCAACCATCTCATCCTCTGCCGTCCCCTTCTCCTCCTGCCCCCAATCCCTCCCAGCATCAAGGTCTTTTCCAATGAGTAAACTCTTTGATGAAGGGGCCAAAGTATTGGAGCTTCAGCCTCAGCATCAGTCCTTCCAAAGAACACCCAGGACTGATCTCCTTTAAGATGGACTGGTTGGATCTCCTTGCAGTCCAAGGGACTCTCAAGAGTCTTCTTCAATACCACAGTTAAAAAGCATCAATTCTTCGGTGCTCAGTTTTCTTCACAGTCCAACTCTTATATTCCTCTTCACTTTCTGCCATAAGGGTGGTGTCATCTGCATATCTGGGGTTATTGATATTTCTCCTGGCAATTTTGATTCCAGCTTGTGCTTCTTTCAGCCCAGCGGTTTCTCATGATGTGCTCTGCATATAAATTAAATAAACAAGGTGACAGTATACAGCCTTGACATACTCCTTTTCCTATTTGGAACCAGTCTGTTGTTCCATGTCCAGTTCTAACAGGAATAAACTTAAATCGCTGATCAAGTAGATGAACATAGGTCCAATTTAATAGCACAAACAAGAAAGTATTTTTATTTTTATTTTTTGGCCACACCATGTGGCATATGTGAAATCTTATTTCCCTGACCAGAGATTGCAACTAGGCCCCCTGCATTGCAGGCATGGAGTCTTAACCACTGGATCACCAGGTAAGTCCAAGAATTTACCCTTAATTGTCTTAAGTGTCTACTAGGTCAAATTTCTACCAATGTTTATCAGTTTTTAAATTACTAACAAACTGTATAAAGCCTGCTAAAAATACTTTTGAATTATTACTAGCATTGCCCATTGCCTCTACTTTTTCTTATATAAGAAATTGGTGCTTTGTAAAGAACTCTACTGTATTGATTTCAGACTAGGTGATGTGAACTGCTTATATTGTGTTCTGCTGTCAGATTTTAACAAACATATCATTTGATACTATATTATTTGTCACAGGTCACAGACATACATAAGATAAATCAAATTTTTCTATGTCACTGTAATATGCACACCCAAACCAACAAATGATCAATTAGGATGACTGAATGAATCAATTGAAAGTCGAAGACAATGGCACCCCACTCCAGTACTCTTGCCTGGAAAATCCCATGGATGGAGGAGCCTGGTAGGCTGGAGTCCATGGGGTCACTAAGAGTCCAATACTACTGAGCGTCTTCACTTTCACTTTTCACTTTCATGCATTGGAGAAGGAAATGGCAACCCACTCCAGTGTTCTTGCCTGGAGAATCCCAGGGACGGGGGAGGCTGGTGGGCTGCTGTCTATGGGGCTGCACAGAGTTAGACATGACTGAAGCGACTTAGCATAGCATAGCAAAGTCTAACTTGATCTGGTAAATCATACAATATGACATTTAAAATTTAGAAAGCACTTACTATTTTCCTCTGTCTATGGGGCTGCACAGAGTTAGACATGACTGAAGCGACTTAGCATAGCATAGCAAAGTCTAACTTGATCTGGTAAATCATACAATATGACATTTAAAATTTAGAAAGCACTTACTATTTTCCACTTCAAGACAATTTAGGTGCTCTATCTGTCTTTCTGAAATGTGTTGAGCACTATGGAGACATAAAGTTCAATTGGAAGACTTAATTCTCTACTGAAAGTCAATATTTCCCACTATAGAGGTTTTCAGTTTATTAATAACATTTTTAGTCGCAGTTTTGGCACTAGTCAATCTGACTTCTCCTAAGTATTCAGTGTAATAATTCCTTGCATTTTTATAGCACTTTGTTTCTCAAAACACTTGAAATACATTGTCCCATTTGATCATCTCAACACCTTTTAATATAGAATCAGTTCAATTCAGTCACTCAGTCATGTCCGACTCTTTGTGACCCCATGAATAGCAGCACACCAGGCCTCCCTGTCCAGCACCAACTCCCGGAGTTTACCCAAACTCATGTCCATCGAGTTGGTGATGCCATCCAGACATTTCATCCTCTGTTGTCCCCTTCTCCTCCTGCCCCCAATCCCTCGCAGCATCAGGGTCTTTTCCAATGAGTAAACTCTTTGCATGAGGTGGCCGAACTATTGGAGATTCAGCCTCAGCATCAGTCCTTTCAATGAATACCCAGGACTGGTCTCCTTTAGGATGGACTGGTTGGATCTCCTTGTAGTCCAAAGGACTCACAAGAGTCCTCTCCAACACCACAGTTCAAAAGCATCAATTCTTCGGCACTCAGCTTTCTTCACAGTCCATCTCTCATATCCATACATGACCACAGGAAAAACCATAGCCTTGACTAGACGGACCTTTGTTGGCAAAGAAATATCTCCAGTTTTTAATATGCTGTTTAGGTTGGTCATAACTTTCCTTCCAAGGAGTAAACGTCTTTTAATTTCATGGCTGCAATCACCATCTGCAGTGACTTTGGAGCCCCAAAAAATAAAGTCTGACACTGATTCCACTGTTTCCCCATCTATTTCCCATGAAGTGATGGGACCAGATGCCATGATCTTCGTTTTCTGAATGTTGAGCTTTAAGCCAACTTTTTCACTCTCCTCTTTCACTTTCATCAAGAGGCTTTTTAGTTCCTCTTCACTTTCTGGCATAAGGGTGGTGTCATCTGCATATCTGGGGTTATTGATATTTCTCCTGGCAATCTTGATTCCAGCTTGTGCTTCTTTCAGTCCGGTGGTTTCTCATGATGTGCTCTGCATATAAATTAAATAAACAAGGTGACAGTATACAGCCTTGACATACTCCTTTCCCTATTTGGAACCAGTCTGTTGTTCCATGTCCAGTTCTAACTGTTGCTTCCTGACCTGCATATAGGTTGCTCAAGAAGCAGGTCAAGTGTTTTGGTATTCCCATCTTTTTCAGAATTTTCCAGTGTTTATTGTGATCCACACAGTTAAAGCCTTTGGCATAGTCAGTAAAGCAGAAATAGATATTTTCCTGGAACTCTCTTGCTTTTTCGATGATCCAGCAGATGTTGGCAATTTGATCTTTGGTTTCCCTGTCTTTTCTAAAACCAGCTTGAACATCTAAAAGTTCATGGCTCATGTATTGCTGAAGCCTGGCTTGGAGAATTTTGAGCATTACTTTGCTAAGTGTGAGTTGAGTACAATTGTGTGATATTTTGAGCATTCTTTGGTAATATAAGATAGCTAGTGTCAAAATTATTTATATAATAAGGAACTGAGACCCCTGTTGTTCAGACAACTAGGATCAGATTCCTGGACTCTTGTTTTACTGCTCTGTTTTTAACTAGGCACTCCCATTCTTTACTGATTTCTAAAACATCTTATCTTTTCACATATGTAGCTCATTTTTTTTGCAATTATACACATTTATTTATACTTACTAGAGTTATACAAGTCAACTGTATAGATCGTAAGTATATGTCTTATAGACAGAGTCCTTGAAGAACTCTGGACAGAGGTTCATGACATTGTACAGGAGGCAGGGATCAATCAATATCATCACCAAGAAAAAGAAATACAAAAAGGCAAAATGGTTGTCTGAGGAGGCCTTACAAATTGTTGTGAAAAGAAGAGAAACAAAAACAAAGGAGAAAAGGAAAGGTATACCCATTTGAATGCAGAGTTCCAAAGAATAGCAACGAAAGATAAGAAAGACTTCCTCAGAGAACAGTGCAAAGAAATAGAGAAAAACAATAGAATGGGAAAGACTAGAAATCTTTTCAAGAAACTTAGAGATACCAAGGGAACATTTCATGCAAAGATGGGCACAATAAAGGACAGAAATGATATGGACCTAACAGAAACAGCAGATATTAAAAAGAAGTGGCAAGAATACACAGAAGAACTATACAAAAAAGATCTCATGATCTAGATAGTCACGATGGTATGATCACTCACCTATAGCCAGACATCCTGGAATGTGAAGTCAAGTGGGCCTTAGGAAGCACCACTATGAAAAAAGCTAGTGGAGGTGATGGAATTCCAGTTGAGCTATTTCAAATCCTAAAAGATGATGCTGTGAAAGTGTTGCACTCAATATGCCTGCAAATTTGGACAACTCAGCAGTGGCTACAGGACTAGAAAAGGCCAGTTTTCATTCTGATCCTAAAGAGAGGCAACGCCAAAGAATGTTCAAACTACTGCACAATTGCACTCATCTCACATGCTAGCAAAGTAATGCTCAAAATTCTCAAAGCTAAGCTTCAACAGTACATAAACTGTAAGCTTCCAGATGTTTCAAGCTGGATTTAGAAAAGGCAGAGGAACCAAAGATCAAATTGCCAACATCCTCTGGATCATCGAAAAAGCAAGAGATTTCCAGAAAAACATCTATTTCTGCTTTATTGACTATGCCAAAGCTGTTGACTGTGTTGATCACCACAAACTGTGGAAAATTATGAAAGAGATGGGAATACCAAAACACCTGACCTGCCTCTTGAGCAACCTATATGCAGGTCAGGAAGCAACAGTTAGAACTGGACATGGAACAACAGACTGGTTCAAAATTGGGAAAGGAGTATGTCAAGGCTGTATATTGTCACCCTGCTTATTTAATTTATATGCAGAGTGCATCATGAGAAACGCTGGGCTGGAAGAAGCACAAGGTGGGATCAAGATTGCCAGGAAAAATATCAACAACCTCAGATATGCAGATGATACCACCCTTATGGCAGAAAGTGAAGAGGAACTAAAAAACCTCTTGATGAAAGTGAAAGAGGAGAGTGAAAAAGTTGGCTTAAAGCTCAACATGCAGAAAACTAAGATCATGGCATCTGGTCGCATCACTTCATCGCAAATAGATGGGCAAACAGTGACAGACTAATTTTTTGGGCTCCAAAGTCACTGCAGATGGTGATTGCAGCCATGAAATTAAAAGACACTTGCTCCTTGGAAGAAAAGTTATGACCAACCTAAAGGTCATATTAAAAAGCAGAGACATTGCTTTGCCAACAAAGGTCCATCTAGTCAAGGCTATGGTTTTTCCAGTAGTCATGTTTGGATGTGTGAGTTGGACTATAAAAAAAGCTGAGTTCCAAAGTATTGATGCTTTTGAACTGTGGTATTGGAGAAGACTCTTGAGAGTCCCCAGGACTGCAGGGAGATCCAACCAGTTCATCCTAAAGATAATCAGTACTGAATATTAATTGAAAGGACTGATGCTGAATATGAAACTCCAATACTTTGGCCTCCTGATGCAAGTAACTGAATCATTTGAAAAGACCCTGATGCTAGGAAATATTGATGGCAGGATGAGAAGGGGATGACAGAGGATGAGATGGTTGGATGGCATCACTGACTCAATGGATATGAGTTTGATTAAACTCTGGGAGTTGGTGATGGAAGGGAAGCCTGGTATGCTGCAGTCCACAGGGTTGCAAAGAGTTGGACATGACTGAGTGACTGAACAGAACTGAACTGATATATCAGTTATATGTGTATATACCCCAACCATTTATAGAGAGCCTGATGCTTTATTATCTCCTGCATACAGTATTACAAAAACTTTTCATTGCCTTGGAAATCTCTATTTACCTACTAGTATTGGTTAACACGTAATGAGGGTCCTAAACTTCCCAATATTATCCTTAGCCTCAGTGCTAGATATTTTATCAGCAAGCTAGTTTATCAGGTCAGTTATGTCCAACTCTTTGCAACCCCATGGACTGTACGTAGCCCTTCAGGCTCCTCTGTCCATGGGATTCTCCAGGCAAGAATACTGGAACAGGTTGCCATTTTCATCTCCCAGGGATCTTCCTGACACTTGGATCGGACCTGTGTCTCTTCTGTCTCCTGCATTCTTTCCCAGCTGAGCCACCAGGGAATCTGTCCTAATTCTAGATATGTAAACCAAAGTGTTAACTCTGTACCCTGATTTATCAGTAAGAATTAGTGAACTCCTATTCCTTCCTGGAGAATCCCCATGGACAAAGGAGCCTGGTGCACTACAGTCCATGGGGTCACAAAGAGTTGGACACGACTGAGTGACTAAGCACAGCACCGCACATATCTATAAGAATAACATTTTTTAATACTTACAAGTTTCAACAACAAGGGTATATTTACTATCTTAAAATTATAAGTATATTTAGTTAAATAACATTGAACTAATAAGAACACAAGGGGACTAGATGGCATATTATCATTATAGATATGAAATGCCTGTGCCTTTTACAACACATGGGAAAGTACAATATTGACTTCTATTTGTTATCCAAATGGCTAGACACATGGTAATATGGTTATAGTTTGTCACTCCATAACATTATTCTTAGCATTGCTTAGTGCCTTGATGTAAAAGTGTTTTTCAAAAGTAACAGGTAGTGATGCATTTAGAATATTCTTAGTACTGAATTCATTACTTAGAGCATTGAAACATCTCTGTAAGATTGAGTGACTATAACTGAATACACTCATTTAGTAGTGACATTCTTTCTCCCCATGAGGAAATAATAATTATGTATAGGGCAACGTATACATGTGCTAAGTATTTTGAAGTACATTTCTTTATGGATATGCATAAGGAACAAGTGTTGCACTTTTGGAGACTACTGTTCACTACCAGTGGCACCAGACCATAATATTGACCATGAGAACCATTGCCCCTCCTACCCCCAGGCATCTCAGTATTCTTGCACTAACCAGTGTGACTACCCATGGAGCTACTGAAGCCCTCTGGAAATTTTTTATTTCTTAGCTTTATTCTCAAATTTTCTGGAGGGATAAGTCAGCTTAGATAGTTGAGTGAGAGCTTTACACTGGGAGGAAAAAGGGTTATTTTCAAATGTTCTCCCGGGAGGCCAGTATTGAAGCTAAGATCTCAATGCATGGTGTGTTTGCAATTTTGTCGATAGAAACTCAAATGCCAGATGTGCTCCAGTAATCTACAGCATGGCATTGATAATATTCCATGGAAGCCACTAAGCACAAAGATGTTATATTATCCATTTGCAGTGTTGACAAGCTCCCAAGCAATTTTAAATGCAATGAGATCTGGAGTGACATCTAACATTCTACAACCACTGAAACTTCTGAATTTGTGGAGTTGCCCTATTCTAGTGAACTGAGTTGCTAGTACAGTTTAGACAACTAGGACTGACAGAGATTCAAGTAACATTGCAAATAACTAGCTGATCCCATGGGATAAATGCAGACACACCTGCACCTTTGCAAAGTATTTGCTTTGCGAGAGCTGGAAATTGCCTTTTGTGACAGAAAACTCCATACTGCTTGCTCAGCTTCATTACTGAGGCTTCTGCCTTGGCATAGGAGAATGGAGATGTTGGGACTGATGAGTTTAGGAATTTAGCACACACTAAAAGAACAAAACTGTTTCATTTGGTTCAGGCAGCTTTTCAGCATCTTGTAAGCATTGAATCTGTAGTAATACCAAATGGAATGATTCCTGCCATCCTAGAAAATTTCCTTTCTTCTCCCCCATCCACTCCCACCAGGGTCCATTTTGAGGGGGAGGTTCCATAAAGTGTATATACAATTTTTAGACACGGCATGTGGGATGCTGAGGGGAAGCAATTCTGTTCTATTAACAGTAACGTGTTTAAATAAAATATCTTGTAGTCACACTGTTAATAAAAAAATTCTGTACAATTATTATATACTGAACACTGTTTTTGGCTTCCCTGGTAGCTTAAATGGTAAAGAATCTGCCTGAAGTATGGGAGACCTGAGTGCCATCCCTGAGTTGAGAAGATCTCCTGGAGAAGGGAATGGCAACCCACTCCAGTATTCTTGCCTGGAGAATCCCATGGACAGAGGAGCCTGATGGGCTATAGTCCATGGGATCCAAAAGAGTTGGACACTACTGTGCAACTAACACTTTCACTTTCAATACTGTTTTAGGTACTATAGGGGATATAAAATGTGAGAGATACAGATCTTTCCTTCAGAAAGAGGAAACTCACTGGAAACCAACTTAGGTCCATATCGTAAGAGTTTTAGAGGTCTATGTGAGATTATTTTTGCAATTAAGATGGGTAACAGTTATAGATGTTTAATCACAGATAATTTCTTAAGATAAATCTCTTTCTATTGATATTTCTGTCTCTGTTTTTCTGTATATTTATATGTATGGTGTGTGTGTGTGTGTGTGTGTGTGTGTGTATTATGGACTTTCCAGTATTAGTTTTCAAATATGATTTGATTTTAAAGCAATAATGACTATTTTCATTGGTAAAGATGACATTAGACACTGATAGTTATGTGGCAATGGAGATCTGAAGAATATCACCACTGGATAATCATAATCAAATACTTACAAAAAGTAAAGTTCTGGGTGACCACATATTGATACCTAAAATACTTTTGTGAAATTAATGAGTATGATGAGATTGTCTCACTGTTCCTGCCTCATTGCAGGAAATGAGGTGGTAAAGTTTGAGCTCAGGGCTTCTAATTTTCAGTTCAAGCTGTACATAAAATTACCTGAAAACTTCTATGATTTCCTTGAAAAAAATATTCATGCCTTTTAGTATCAGGTCCAAGAATGCTGAAAACCAAATCCAGACTCTCATTCTCTTAGTGGATGCATGACATGATCTGTATTCCCAACATCATAAAGTCTCTTATTTTAAATCAGGGGCATTAATTTGGAAGGATAAGAGTCATGAACATTGGAATGGGAACCTATAGACAGATTCCAATGAAGAGGGATATTAAACCTTCAAATTCTAATGAGTTATCTCGGCCAAATCTTCTACCCTTGTCTGAGAAGTATAACCATGGTTTGCCTAAAGAACTTGTATAATGGCCTCCACAGAGGAAATTTCTTTGTGACTGGAATGAAAACTGACATTTCCCAGTCCTGTAGCCACTGCAGAGTTTTCCAAATTTGCTGACATATTGAGTGCAGCACTTTCACAGCATCATCTTTTAGGATTTGAAATAGCTCAACTGGAATTCCTTCACCTCCACTAGCTTTGTTCATATTGATGCTTCCTAAGGAACACTCGACTTCACATTCCACGATGTCTGGCTCAAGGTGAGTGATCATACCATTGTGATTATCTGAGTCATGAAGATCTTTTTTGTATAGTTCTTCTGTGTATTCTTGCCACCTCTTTTTAATATCTTCTGCTTCTGTTAGGTCCATACTATTTCTGTCCTTTATTGAGCCCATCTTTGCATGAAATGTTCCCTTGGTATCTCTAATTTTCTTGAAGAAATCTCTAGTCTTCCCCATTCTATGGTTTCCCTCTATTTCTTTGCATTGATCACTGAGGAAGACTTTCTTATCTCTCCTTACTATGCTATAGAACTCTGCATTCAAACAGGTATATCTTACCTTTTCTCCTTTGCTTTGACTTCTCTTCTTTTCATAGCTATTTGTAAGGTGTCCTCAGACAGCCATTTTGCTTTTTTGCATTTTTTGGGGGGGATGGTCTTGATCTCTGCCTCCTGTACACTGTCCAAACCTCTGTCCATAGTTCATCAGGCACTCTATCATAACCAATCCGTGAATCTATTTCTCACTTCTACTGTATAATCATAAGGGATTTAATTTAGGTCATACCTGAATGGCCTAGTGGTTTTCCCTGCTTTCTTCAATTTAAGTCTGAATTTGGCAATAAGGAGTTCATGATGTGAGCCACAGTCAGCTCCTGGTCTTGTTTATGCTGACTGTATAGAGCTTCTCCATCTTTGGCTGCATAGAATATAATCAATCTGAATTTAGTGTTGACCATCTGGTGATGTCCATGTGTAGAGTCCTCTCTTGTGTTGTTGGAAGAGGGTGTTTGCTATGACTAGTGCGTTCTCTTGGCAAAACTCTATTAGCCTTTGCCCTGCTTCATCCTGTACTCCAAGGCCAAATTTGCCTGTTACTCCAGGTGTTTCTTGACTTCCTACTTTTGCATTCCAGTCCCCTATAATGAAAAGGATATCTTTCTTGGGTGTTAGTTCTAGAAGGTCTTGTAGGTCTCCATAGAACCACTGAACTTCAGCTTCTTCAGTATTACTGATTGGGGCATAGACTTAGATTACCATGATATTGAATGGTTTGCCTTCGAAACAAACAGAGATCATTCTGTTGTTTTTAAGATTTCATCTAAGTACTCAATTTTGGACTCTTTTTTGACTATGATGGCTACGCCATTTCTTCTAAGGGATTCCTGCCCACAGTAGTAGATATAATGGTCATCTGAGTTAAATTCACCCATTCCAGTCCATTTTAGTTCACTGATTCCTAAAATGTCAATGTTCACTCTTGCTATCTCCTGTTTGACCACTTCCAATTTGCCTTGATTCATGGACCTGACATTCCAGGTTCCTATGCAATATTGCTCTTACAGCATCGGATCTTGCTTCTATCACCAGTCACATGCACAGCTGGGTATTGTTTTTGCTTTGGCTCCATCCCTTCATTCTTTCTGGAGTTATTTCTCCACTGATCTCCAGTAGCATATTGGGCACCCACCAACCTAGAGAGTTCATCTTTCAGTGTCCTATCTTTTTGCCTTTTCATACTGTTCATGGAGTTCTCAAGGCAAGAATACTGAAGTGGCTTGCCATTCCCTTCTCCAGTGGACCACAATTTGTCAGAACACTCCAACATGCCCTAACAATGTTGGGTGGCCCTACATGGCGTGGCTCATAGTTTCATTGAGTCAGACAGGCTGTGGTCCATGTGATCAGATTGGTTAGTTTTCTGAGGTTGTGGATTTCAGAAATCTGTCTGCCCTCTGATGGAGAAGATTAAGAGACTTAAGGAAGGTTCCTGATGGGAGAGACTGACTGAGGGGGAAATTGGGTCTTGTTCTGATGGGCGGGGCCATGCTCAGTAAATCTTTAATCCAATTTTCTGTTGATGGGTGGAACTGTAAAAGTGCTGCACTCAATATGCCAGCAAATTTGGAAAGCTTAGCAGTGGCCACAGGACAGGGAAAGGTCAGTTTTCGTTCCAGTCCCAAAGAAAGGCAATGCCAAGGAGTGCACGCACTACTGCACAATTGCACTCATCTCAGATGCAAGTGAATAACGCTCAAAATTCTCAAATCCAGGCTTCAACAGTTCGTAAACCATGAACTTCCAGATGGTCAAGCTGGTTTTAGAAAAGGCAGAGGAACCAGAGATCAAATTGCCAACATCCACTGGATCATTAAAAAAGCAAGAAAGTTCAGGAAAAAACATCTTTCGGCTTTATTGACTATGCCAATGCCTTTGACTATGTGGATCATCACAGTTCAGTTCAGTCGCTCAGTCGTGTCCGACTCTTTGCGACCCCATGAATCGCAGCACGCCAGGCCTCCCTGTTCATCACCATCTCCCGGAGTTCACTCAGACTCCGGGATGTGATGGGATGTGATGCCATCCAGCCAATCTCATCCTCTGTCGTCCCCTTCTCCTCCTGCCCCCAATCCCTCCCAGCATCAGAGTCTTTTCCAATGAGTCAGCTCTTCGCATGAGGTGGCCAAAGTACTGGAGTTTCAGCTTTAGCATCATTCCTTCCAAAGAAATCCCAGGGCTGATCTTCTTCAGAATGGACTGGTTGGATCTCCTTGCAGTCCAAGGGACTCTCAAGAGTCTTCTCCAACACCACAGTTCAAAAGCATCAATTCTTCGGCGCTCAGCCTTCTTCACAGTCCAACTCTCACATCCATACATGACCACAGGAAAAACCATAGCCTTGACTAGACGAACTTTAGTTGGCAAAGTAATGTCTCTGCTTTTGAAAATACTATCTAGGTTGG
>SJYT01055110.1:13438-38392 GCA_006410635.1 Cephalophus harveyi | reverse complement strand
TATGCAACTTACATGCAGAGTACATCATGAGAAACGCTGGACTGGAAGAAACACAAGCTGGAATCAAGATTGCTGGGAGAAATATCAATAACCTCAGATATGCAGATGACACCACCCTTATGGCAGAAAGTGAAGTATAACTAAAGAACTTCTTGATGAAAGTGAAAGAGGACAGTGAAAAAGTTGGCTTTAAGCTCAACATTCAGAAAACTAAGATCCCATTTTAGGTCCCAACTAAGTGATGGGCATCTGGTCCCATTACTTTATGGCAAATAGATGCAGAAACAGTGGAAACAGTGACAGACTCTATTTGGGGGGGCTCCAAAATGACGGCAGATGGTGACTGCAGCCATGAAATTAAAATTGCTTGCTCCTTGGAAGAAAAGCATGACCAACCTAAACAGCATATTAAAAAGCAGAGATATTACTTTTCCCACAAAGTTCTGTCTAGTCAAGGTTATGGCTTTTCCATTAGTCATGACTTTTCCCACAAAGTTCTGTCTAGTCAAGGTTATGACTTTTCCATTAGTCATGTTTGGATGTGAGAGTTGGACTGTAAAGAAAGCTGAATGCTGAAGAATTGATGCCTTTGAACTGTAGTGTTGGAGAAGACTCTTGGGAGTCCCTTGGACTGCAAGGAGATCCAACCAGTCCATCCTAAAGGAAATCAGTCCTGAATATTCATTGCAAGTACTCATGCTGAATCTGAAACTCCAATACTTTGGCCACCTGATGCGAAGAACTGACTCATTTGAAAAGAACCTGATGCTGGGAAAGATTGAAGGCAGGAGGAGAAGGGGATGGCAGAGGATGAGATGGTTGTATGACATCACTGTCTCAATGGACATGAGTTTGGGTAAATTCTGGGAGTTGGCGATAGGGAGGCCCGGCGTGCTACAGTCCAAGGGGTCACAAAGAGCCAGACACAATTGAGCAACTGAAGTGAACTGAACTGAACCTGAGGTAATTACCTTGTAGGAAACTACAGATTGAGAAAAAGAAAATCATCAGACACTAAGGGATTAATATACAGTGGCTCTGAACTGATAATAATTCCAGGAGACTGAACATGTTTATATAGCACATCAGTGAAATTAAGAGTTTATACAGATCAGGTACTTAGTGGACCGTCAGCTTAAGTCAGTCACACATTGGGCCAAGGGGTCCACAACCTGTCCTCTACTTCTCTAGTTCTAGAATGCTAACATGGAGTAAAGATACTTGGCACTAGTAGAATATCCATATAAGTTACATGACATGTGAAGTGAGGGTATTATGGTAGGAGAGGCCAAATGGAAGTCACTTAGAGCTTCCTCTTCCTGGGAAAATGGAAAACAATAGCAATACCACATTCCAGGAGGGATTGTAGAGATCTATCCGACTATCAAAGACTTGAAGGTGATTCTTACCACATTCTGTTAACTCGCCTGTTTAGCCTGCAGAAAACAGGTGGATCTTGGAGAATGACAGTAGATTATTATAAACTTACTCAGGTG
The DNA here is from genome assembly GCA_006410635.1 of Cephalophus harveyi. Classification (NCBI taxonomy): domain Eukaryota; kingdom Metazoa; phylum Chordata; class Mammalia; order Artiodactyla; family Bovidae; genus Cephalophus; species Cephalophus harveyi. The sequence goes on along the minus strand of SJYT01055110.1, from coordinate 36,896 downwards.
GTGACTCAATTGCAGCTGCTGTACCAGATGTGATTTTATTGTTTGAACAAATTAGCAGATACTTTGGCACCTGATATGCAGCTATTGAACTGATCTGTTAAATATTTTTGTTTTTATTTTTCTCCACACCTCTTAATAAAGGCCACTAGAAGCAGTTGACTTGCAACTGACAAAGCCAACTGGGCTGGCCAAAATTTTTGTTTGGGTTTTTCATAAGATCTTACAGAAAAACCCAAATGAACTTTTTGGCTCACCCAGTATAAAATCAGGATTGAACAGACTGTGAAGGCACAATTAATTATATAACAAAGTGACCCTGATGCCTATGGCCCCTTCTCCTGCTGTATATTGTTCTTTCACCCAGCCTGAATCTATGGTCTCATGGGGAGTCCATATGATTAGTTGGCTCAGTAAGAGAAAACTCAGGCCTGATTTACAGATGGTTCTTTATGGTGTGCACGCATCACCTAAAAGTGGACAGATATAGCAGTACAGCACCTTTCTGAGACATCCCAGAAGAACACTGGTGAAGGGAAATCCTCCCAGTGTGCATAGCTTTGAGCTGATCACTTTGTTTTTAACTTTCAAAGAAGGAGAAATTGCCAGAAACACAAGTATATTCCCATTTATTGACTATGGAAAATGATTTGTCTGGTAGGGATTTATAACATGATTGGAAAATTAGTAACAAGGAGGTCTAGGGTGAAGATATGTAGATAGACTTTTGTGAATGTGCAAAGCAACAATAACAACATGAAGATATTTGTGTTCTATGTGAATGCTACTAATGAGTGACTTCAACAGAAAAGGATTTTAATAATCAAGTGAGCAGGATAGCACTTTCTAAGAATAGCAGTTGGACTCTTTCCCCAGCTTCCCTGGTCATTACCAAGTGAGCTTATAATAATGGTCATAATGGCAGGGGTGCAGGTTATCACGGGCTCAGCAACATGTACTTCAACTCACCAAGATTGTCCTGACTATAGCTACTGCTGAGTGCCCAATTTGCCGGTGGTAGAGGCCAACACCGGAGAAGGCAACGGCACCCCACTCCAGTACTCTTGCCTGGAAAATCCCATGGGTGGAGGAGCCTGGTAGGCTGCAGTCCATGGAGTCTCGAAGAGTCAAACACGACTGAGTGACTTCACTTTTACTTTTTACTTTCATGCATTGGAGAAGTAAATGGCAACCCACTCCAGTGTTCTTGCCTGGAGAATCCCAGGGACGGGGGAGCCTGGTCTATGGGGTCGCACAGAGTCAGATATGACTGAAGTGACTCAGCAGCAGCAGCAGCAGCAGCAGAGGCCAACACTGAGTCTCTAATATGGACTGTTCAGGGTGATCAACCTGATGTCAGGTTGATTATACTGGGTCACTTCCATCATGGAAGAGGAATTGCCTGATTTTTACTGGAATAGACACTTTGTATATGGATTTACCTTCCCTACACACAGTGGTTCTGCAAAAACTGCCAGATGTGTACTTAATGGTGCCTTATCCACCATCCTGGTATTCCAGACAATTACTTTTGGTTAAGAAACCAACTTCAGACTAGATGAATTGCAACAATAGGCCCATCATCTTGAAATTCAATGGTCTTACCATTGTCCCTACCATCCTGAAGCAGCTGGCTTGATAAAAGAGTGGAACGGCCTTTTGAAAACTCAGTTACAGTGTCAACTAGGTGGCAATACTTTGTAGGTCTGGGATAAGATTCTCCAGGTGGCTCTATATGCTTTAAATTAACATCCAATATAAGGTGTAGTTTCTCCCATGGCCAAGATGTATATGTTAAAAATGTGTACCTTTTTGTTTTTCAATTATATTGTAATAAATTATTTTTTTTAAAAGAAACAAGTAGATGGAATCCAGGGTGAGGGTAAGTGGAAAGGTATGGATGACAAGATATGGATTCTTTTTCCTTGGTGATAGTGATCTGGATTATTTGTTCTTAAGTATTTCATGAATGCTTAGTGTATACTAAACAATGATGTTGCAAAGGAAAGACAAAGGGCGGAGGAATGACACATCAGTAAGGAAGATAATAAAGAACAATGGACAGTTCTTGAGAACTAGAGATAGAAAAAAATTAGTTGTTATATAGGATGACAAAAAAAAAATTCATTTCTTGGGCAAACTGTCCAATTGGTTGTGGATCCTTGGGCTGTAAAGGATTATTTGAGCACATCTGGGTTCAAAACATAATAACATGATGAGTTAGACATATTTGTTTAGTGTCATGTTTCTGCTAATCCAAGTTACTTCTAGGCCACCCTTTTTTCCTTTTCCTTATTGAAATGTTTAAAGGTCACACAGTGGCAGAGACAGGACTTAGAATCCAGATCACCTGACTTTTATTTCCTTATGATTTCCATGTGATTTTGCCTAGTGTAGAAAAGTTATATAGGTATATTTAGGAAAATAAAATCAACAAATAAAATATCATTTACAGAATTAATACAATTTTAAAAAAAATTTAGAATTAGACAATTTTATAGTTATATCAGTTATACAGATGACATCACCCTTATGGCTGAAAGTGAAGAGGAACTAAAGAGCCTCTTGATGAAAGTGAAAGAGGAAAGTGAAAAGGCTAACTTGAAACTCACCATTCAAAACACTAAGATTATGGCATCCAGTCCCATCACTTCATGGCAAATAGATGGGCAAACAATGGAAACAGTGACAGACTTTATTTTTGGGGCTCCAAAATCACTGCAGATGGTGACTGCAGCCATGAAATTAAAAGATGCTTGCTCCTTGGAAGAAAAGCTATGACCAATCTAAACAGCATATTAAAAAGCAGAGACATTGCTTTGCCAAAAAAGGTCTATCTAGTCAAAGCTATGGTTTTTCCAGTAATCACGTATGGATGTAAGTTGGACCATAAAGAAAGCTGAGCACTGAAAAATTGATGCTTTTGATCTGTGGTGTTGGAGAAGACTCTTGAGAGTCCCTTGGACTGCAAGGAGATCCAACCAGTCCATTCTGAAGGAGATCAGCCCTGGGATTTCTTTGGAAGGACTGATGCTAAAGCTGAAACTCCAGTACTTTGGCCACCTCATGCGAAGAGTTGACTCATTGGAAAAGACTCTGATGCTGGGAAGGTTTGGGGGCAGGAGGAGAAGGGGACGACCGAGAATGAGATGGCTGGATGGCATCACAGACTCGATGGACGCAAGTCTGAGTGAACTCCAGGAGTTTGTGATGGACAGGCAGGCCTGGCGTGCTGCGATTCATGGGTTCGCAAAGAGTCGGACATGACTGAGTGACTGAACTGACTGACTGACTGATGCTGAAGCTCAAGCTCAAGCTCCAATATTTTGGCCACGTGATGTGAAGAACTGACTCATTGGAAAAGACCCTGATGCTTGGAAAAATTGAAGTGGGGAGGAGAAGAGGATGACAGAGGATGAGATCGTTGGATGGCATCACCGACTCGATGGTCATGAGTTTGAGGTAGCTCCGGGAGTTGGTGATGGACAGGGAAGCCAGGTGTGCTGAAGTCCATGGGATCACAAAGAGTCAGACACAACTGAGTGACTGAACTGTTAAGGTTATCACCTTTCTCCAGGCATTTATCATTTGATACAGAGCCATATAGGAATATTGAGAATCATAAAAAGATAATAGATTAGTGGATCATTATCTGTCTTAAAAAATTAGTGTAGAATGTATTTAAATAGCTAACTTTCCCATTAGAATGAAAACATAATCCATTTTATAAAAACGTAGCCTATTTTATTTTTATTGTCATGAGAAATTATTTTCCCATCCCTTCTTCCCACTGACTTTGTCCCTGAGGTAACTGACAATTGATAGTAACTATATAGTTCTTTTGCCCTTGCTTTTAAGACTATATGTGTGTGTGTGGGGGGGCGTATAAACAACTTTCTAAATTCACTTATTATATCCTATTTATACCTACAGCTTGATAGGTACAGTTCTGTTTTTTTTTTTTTCTGTTTTAATGTGCATATTCACAATATTATGCAATTTCCTGTGAATGCCATTACACTATTCTTTGATAGGTTTTCCGGGGGGAGGGGGGGTTGCAATCATTTTCCTATTTTATGCCTCTACAAGTTGCTTTCCTCCAAACTCCAACCATTTAGACTGTTTGTATTATAGAAAGGTGATTTGTAAACATTGACACAGATAGCTAATGTTTATTCCCTGATTGTTTTACCTATCACTAAATAAGCTGTATGTTAGTGGGAATGAACTCTTGAGTTAACACCATAGTGCATATGTATTAACATCAATATATAACTAAGAATTAACATCTTCAGTTCAGTTCAGTTCAGTCACTCAGTTGTGTCCGACTATTTGCGACCCCATGAATTGCAGCACGCCAGGCCTCCCTGTTCATCACCATCTCCCGGAGTTCACTCAGACTCACATCCATCGAGTCCGTGATGCCATCCAGCCATATCATCCTCGGTCGTCCCCTTCTCCTCCTGCCCCCAATCCCTCCCAGCATCAGAGTCTTTTCCAATGAGTCAACTCTTCGCATGAGGTGGCCAAAGTACTGGAGTTTCAGCTTTAGCATCATTCCCTCCAAAGAAATCCCAGGGCTGATCTCCTCCAGAATGGACTGGTTGGATCTCCTTGCAGTCCAAGGGACTCTCAAGAGTCTTCTCCAACACCACAGTTCAAAAGCATCAATTCTTCGGCACTCAGCCTTCTTCACAGTCCAACTCTCAGATCCATACATGACTGCAGGAAAAACCATAGCCTTGACTAGATGGACCTTAGTACCTTAGTAGGACCTTAGTAGGCAAAGTAATGTCTCTGCTTTTGAATGTGCTATCTAGTTTGGTCATAACTTTTCTTCCAAGGAGTAAGCATCTTTTAATTTCATGGCTGCAGTCACCATCTGCGGTGATTCTGGAGCCCCCAAAAATAAAGTCTGACACTGTTTCCACTGTTTCCCCATCTATTTCCCTGATGTGATGGGACCAGATGCCATGATCTTCATTTTCTGAATGTTGAGCTTTAAGCCAACTTTTTCACTCTCCTCTTTCACTTTCATCAAGAGGCTTTTTAGCTCCTCTTCACTTTCTGCCATAAGGGTGGTGTCATCTGCATATCTAAGGTTGTTGATATTTCTCCTGGCAATCTTGATTCCAGCTTGTGTTTCTTCCAGTCCAGCGTTTCTCATGATGTACTCTGCATATAAGTTAAATAAGCAGGGTGACAATATACAGCCTTGACATACTCCTTTTCCTATTTGGAACCAGTCTTCCCTGGTGGCTCAGAGGTTAAAGCGTCTGCCTGGAATGCAGGAGACCCAGGTTTGATCCCTGGGTTGGGAAGATCCCCTGGAAAAGGAAATGGCAAACCACTCCAGTACTGTTGCCTGGAGAATCCCATGGAGGGAGAAGTCTGGTAGGCTACAGTCCATGGGGTGACAAAGAGTTGGACGCGACTTCACTTTCACTTTCACTTTCATAGGGTATCATATTTAAAGATGGACAGATTTTTCCCTTTCTCTTTATTGATACTAAATTTCCATGGGATAATTATTTAATAGTAAATATGACAAATATTTATAAAATCTAATTGTTTTATTATGCCCCCTGCTTTTGGTCTTTATGTTATTTACTCTTGATTCTTATTGGTATCATGGTTTCCTGAAACATATATACACCCAAGGTGTAAATTCATCACTCCTCCCAAGTTGCTGAGGGGTAAGAGCGATGTTTAGTCATGTTTGGTTTCTCAACAGCTAGCTCTGTGTGTGCCACAAAAGAAGTGATTTACGAATATTGCCGAAGGGAGCTGAGTTGAAATGAACGGACAGCTTCTAAGTAAAATGGTTATATATCCTCATTGTCTTCATGTAACCTGACAGTTGTTTCTCTTATCACTAAATGTAGGTATGTAGTACTAGCTGTCACAACAGAAATTCTTTTAAAAAAAATTATTGATCAAACTGAATATACACAAATATATAAAAACCAGCTGAGTTAAAATGGGAATTGATTATATTCCCTAAGTTGATCTTAGTTTGTTGAAACATCTGCTGTATATTTTCACATTGACTTATTTATAATACACATCATCATCTTTGGTGTAAAGCTTAGAGTGTCTTTTCTCAACTCATTATCTTTAATCTGAAAAGATGCGTTTGTAACAACATGACTCAAACCACTTTGTAAATACTGATAGTCACATACACTCTTGGCAAAAGGCACTATGATAATAAAGATAATGCATCTGTGCTCAGTTGTGTCTGACTCTTTGCGATGCCATGGACTATAGCCCGCCAGGCTCCTCTGTCCATGGAATTTCCCAGGGGAGAATACTGGAGTGGGTTGCCATTATCCACTTTAGGGAATCTTTGTGACACAGGCATCGAACCTGCATCGTCTGTGTGTCCTGCATTGGTAGGTGGATTCTTTACCACCATGCCACATGGAAGTCCTTATAAAGATAATAACCAAAATTTATGAAGTACTTCAGTTCAGTTCAGTCGCTCAGTCGTGTCTGACTCTTTGCAACCCCATGAATCACAGCACGCCAGGCCTCCCTGTCCATCACCAACTCCCGGAGTTCACTCAGACTCACGACCATCGAGTCAGTGATGCCATTCAACCATCTCATCTGCTGTTGTCCCCTTCTCCTCCTGCCCCCAATCCTTCCCAGCATCAGAGTCCTTTCCAATGAGTCAACTCTTCGCATGAGGTGGCCAAAGTACTGGCGTTTCAGCTTTAGCATCATACTATATGCCAATTATTGTAAAACTCTAAAAAGTTCTTGAATAGTTGGAATTCCAATCCTCACAAGAAACCTATGATATAAATACTGTTACTATCATCTCTACTATACAAACAAGGAAAGTGAGGCATAGTTCAGTTCATTTCAGTTCATTCGCTCAGTTGTGTCTGACTCTTTGTGATCCCATGAATCTCAGCACGCCAGGCCTCCCTGTCCATCACCAACTCCCGGAGTTCACCCAAACTCATGTCCATAGAGTCGGTGATGCCATCCAGCCAGCTCATCCTCTGTCGTCCCCTTCTCCTCCTGTCCCCAATCCCTCCCAGCATCAGGGTATTTTCCAGTGAGTCACCTCTTTGCATAAGGTGGCCAAAGTATTGGAGTTTCAGCCTCAGCATCAGTCCTTCCAGTGAACACCCAGGACTGGTCTTCTTTAGGATGGACTGGTTGGATCTCCTTGCAGTCCAAGAGACTTTCAGGAGTCTTCTCCAACACCACATATCTAAAGCACCAATTCTTTGGTGCTCAGCTTACTTCACAGTCCAACTCTCACATTCATACATGACCACTGGAAAAACTATAGCCTTGAATAGATGGACCTTTGTTGGCAAAGTAATATCTCTCCTTTTGAATATGCTATCTAAGTTGGTCATAACTTTCCTTCCAAGGAGTAAGTGTCTTTTAATTTTGTGTCTACAGTCACCATCTGCAGTGATTTTGGAGCCCCAAAAAATAAAGTCTGACACTGATTCCACTGTTTCTCCATCTATTTCCCCTGAAGTGATAGGACCAGATGCCATGATATTCATTTTCTGAATGTTGAGCTTTAAGCCAACTTTTTCCCTCTCCTCTTTCACTTTCATCCAGAGGCTTTTTAGTTCCTCTTCACTTTCTGCTATAAGGGTGGTGTCATCTACATATCTGAGGTTATTGATATTTCTCCTGGCAATCTTGATTCCAGCTTGTGCTTCTTCCAGCCCAGCGCTTCTCATGATGTACTCTGCATATAAGTTGCATAAGCAGGGTGACAATATACAGCCTTGACATACTCCTTTTCCTATTTGGAACCAGTCTGTTGTTCCATGTCCAGTTCTAACTATTGCTTCCTGAACTTCATATAGGTTTCTCAAGAGGAAGGTCAGATGGTCTGGAATTCCCATCTCTTGAAGAATTTTCCACTGTTTATTGTGATCCACACAGTCAAGGCTTTGGCACAGTCAGTAAAGCAAAGATAGATATTTTTCTGGAACTCTCTTGCTTTTTCGATGATCCAACGGATGTTGGCAATTTGATCTCTGGTTCCTCTGCCTTTTCTAAAACCAGCTTGAACATCTGGAAGTTTATGGTTCATGTATTGCTGAAGCCTGGCTTGGAAAATTTTGAGCATTACTTTACTAACGTGTGAGATGAATGCAATTGTGTGGTAGTTTGAGCATTCTTTGGCATTGCCTTTCTTTGGGATTGGAATGAAAACTGACCTTTTGCCGTTCTGTGGCCACTGCTGAGTTTTCCAAAGTTTTTGGCATATTGAGTACAGAACTTTCACAGCATCATCTTTTAGGATTTGAAATAGCTCAGCTGGAATTTATCCCCTCCATTAGCTCTGTTTATAGTGATGCTTTCTAAGGCCCACTTGACTTCATGTTGCAGGATGTCTGGCTCAAGGTTCGTGGTCACATCATCGTGATTATCTGGGTCATGAATATCTTTTTTGTACAGTTCTCTCTATTCTTGCCACCTCTTCTTAATATCTTCTGCTTCTGTTAGATCCATACCTTTTCTGTCCCTTGTCAAGCCCATCTTTGCGTGAAATGTTCCCTTGTTTGTCCAAAATCACTCAGCCAATAAGTGTAGGAGCATGAATGAAAAAACAGTCATTTTGGTCTAAGCAGCAGTCTCTTATCCACCATACTTATGCATTTACTTTCCTCCCTAGCCTGCTCCAATCAGAAAACACAAGAATTATAAAGTTAAAAATAGAATACAATAATGGAAGGGGGAATTTCAGCCTGTTTCATTAGTTAGAGGTGTATGTATAAGAGTAGAATTTGATGCTATACAGTTGTCCCAAGTGTGACTTTCATGATGGAATTCCTCTGTACAAAAATCTTATAATTTCCTATAAAATTAAGTCAGAAATCTCAGCCTGGCTGTCATAGTTGATTGTTGTCTTAGTTCCTGCTCCCTACTATAACAAAGTACAGCAGACTTAATAACTACTAAATAGCAGAAACTTATTTTTCATAGTTGTGAGGGCTGGAAGTCCAAGATGAAGTTTATAGTATGGTCTCATTCATTCTCTGGTCAGTACCCTCTTCCTGGTTCACAGCAAGTGTCTTCTGTCTGTGTCCACACAAAGTGGAAGAGAATAAGGATCTCTTTGGAAGCTCTTTAGTAAGACACTAGTCTCATTCATGAGGATTCAAACCTTAAGACTTTTTTAAACATCTCCCCAAAGTCCAGTCTACTACTGCCAGCACATAAGGCATTAAGATTTCAACATATGAACTTGCAAGGGACAAGTTGGACACAAACATTCAGACCATAAAAACTATATTCTAGATCATTTTTATCTGTCTGTTGGTCTAATATGTAAGAATTCATAGTTCTAGTCAACATACTCATTTTCCCCCTCAATTTATATATTCTATACCTTTTGTCATGCCATTGTTGCTCTGCCTAGGATGTTATCCACAAGAAAAATCCCAACAATCTATCAGCACTCTTCACCATCTCTTTAAGGTGCATTCATCTCTCTACTTTAAAATAATCTACCAGTGCTTTTGGAAGAATGTATTTGCTATTGTTTTAGAGTTTTATTTAAACATTCTTTAAAGGTAAGTTTTATCTCCTTAATAATGTTAACTGAGATAGGAACAAGATTTTGCTTCTTGTATATTTCTTGTATAATTCTTGTGTATTTCTCTAGCATCACTAGGTAAGGTTACACATTCAAGTGGAGTAAAATGAAAGTCACTCGGTCATGTCCAACTCTTTGCAATCCCATGGACTACACAGCCCATGGAATTCTCCAGGCCAGAATACTGGAGTGGGTAGCCATTCCCTTCTCCATGGGATCTTTCCAACCCAGGGATCGAACTCAGGTCTCCTGCATTGTAGGCAGATTCTTTACCAGCTGAGCCACCAGGGAAGCCCACACATTTGACAGGTGTTCAATAAATAAATATTGCATTAGACTGAATTACCAAGTTGTAAGTTGTATTAAGAGGCTCTATCTTCACCCTCAAAAAATGTATCACCCACTCACACCAGTGAATTAGCAATACCTGATATATTTAATATTAATTACTAATAATGTTTGTATAGCTATTAACTGGTAATTGATGCTTAATAATTGTATTTTCTAACTGATTGAACTGATGGAAATAGCACAGGTTTTATTAAGCTTACTGTGTTTCTCTTGCATTGATAATTTTGAGAAAACTAATATTATTCAGTTTCTTGGCCTCTCTGGTTTTAAAAATTATTTTTACCTTATAGAAAGTTCTTCTATTTCAGTCTTAGAATCAAATGAAAAACTCATAACACAGAATGTATTTGAAATATTGGAAAAAATAAGCAAGGACCCCCATCTCAAGAGGCCAATTATTAATTTGTCTTCTGTCACCAATCCCTATTCTTATACTACCTTCTCTTATTTAGTAACTCTGCCTATTTTACATTAGTAACAAGCTAATATGAAACTCTGCTACCTGCTTCATGAAGATATTTGCATAAAAGTAAAGCAGAAATAAGCTGGAAGAAGAGGACTGAGGTAGAGAGTCCATTTTTACTATACTTTTGGATCCAATTTTTTTCTCTTTTTTTCCACTATTAAACCTTTTAATACTGGAAAGGTTTTATCTTAAAAGAACTACAGATTCAACTAGGAATTGTTAAAGCAAAATTTATTTCTTCCTCTTATTTATTATTTTCAGCATCTCTCAGTAGACATGGCCTGTGAAATATCTTTCTTCTGTATTCATTTGTCTACCCTGGAGTAATGGAAAGAAAAAAAAAAAAAACAGATGGAAATTATCATAAATCCTCTCTGTCAGCCAATCATATTCTATTCAACAACTATTCTTGTACAATAAGAGGGAAATCAGAGAGAAATCAGAGTTGACAGAAAATACAGAAAGCACAAGAGCTAGTCTCACTTGGCAGATGAGGTTAATATATTATGTGCATTGTTCTACTTTTACTTTTAGGTCTACCAAAGGGATCTTGTATAAATTGGAAAATATAAAGGCTGGAATTGGTAGTTTCACTTTACAGATGGAAGAGATTGGAATAGCTATGGACTATACCAAAAGTCGTTAAACTACTTATTGATAAAGTTAAGACAGTAATAAACATCTAAATTCCCAGCTGAGTGTCTTCATTTAACGATAGAACCAACACACTGGCTGAAGTATCTGACAGAGGAATTCGTTGATAGCTTTTCGTTTTTGTTTTTGTTTTAATGTGAAAATAGTTCAATCTTAATCCACAAAATAACCTTTGTAGTTGTTATATTGGAATCTTCCTCTTTAAGGAGAAGCATTTTGTGCTTTCCCCACTGGATATAATTAAATTTCACGTAAACCATGTCCTATTGTGATGTGCTGGGAATCCAATCTCTACACCATTTCTTCATCTTCCTGTACATACAAAAATCTATTTCCCAGTTCTCTTGTACACACAAGAGCAAGGTAGTGGTATATGACTCTGGCCAATGGAATATGAACAGCGATGTGTGTTAGTTACAGGCTGTACTGCTAAAAACATACATCATCTTTCATGACCTCTCTCTCCCCCCAAAACACACACACACACACACACACACACACACACACGCACACCCCTTCTCATTTTATAAGCTGTCTGAAAGTACATTATCTGGTTCATAGTATTTTTTGGAGGCCAACTAGAATGGTAGAACCACTAAATACAAGGAACTTAGATCTCTGAGTCACTACTTGGGGGACAGCTGTACAAAAGAAATGTTTGTCCAGGAACACTGGCTTTCATATGAGCCACTCTGCTGAAATTTTGACACTTTCTTTTCTCTTTCTTTTTCTTCTTTAACATTGAGCATTAATAACTAATAATGCAGGCTTTTCCTCCTGTTCCATATGATTGAGTAGGTATGCATTAGAAACAGAATTAGTCACTGCTTACTAGAAAACACTCTTGTCTACAAGAGAAATGTCACACTTTTCTGATGCCAATTGCCATCTGACCATGACTATGGCAGGGTAAATATTGAATTATGCCAATTGTCCTTTACTTTATGCCTTCTAATCATACCTACAGTATTTTCTCAAGAAAAAATGTTTTTACTCCAATTAGAACTATAATCCCCTGCAGCTGTGGGTACTACTCCTACATTTACTATTGTCTTGACACCATAGTCTGTAATAGTGAATTCTAATTACAGAATTTTAATAACTCAGGAATAGGGCACAAATGTGCCCCAAGAGCAAATAGTGTGATTGTAATGCAATTATAAATACCTACTGTATTTGCACAGTCTGTAACCTCTATCCAAAAGGCCCCAATCCTTAATTCTGCCTAGCAGCTCTCCACATATCCCTCAGTGATATGGAGAAAAAAAGGAGCTTTAGGCTGCAGAAAATTCTTTTTCTGATTTTATACACAAAATGATTCACACTTGAAAAGCAAAAAAAAAGGCAAGAAAACACTTGCATATGTGCAGAACTCACTGCCAAATCTCTGATTTTCTGGCAAAATTTCCCAGCCATGACCACTACTTAATTTTTGTACATACAGAGCCCAGGATTATTTGAATTTGATTTATTTAAGTAATATCTGAAACTTTAAGATTATATGAAAATATTTTTCATGTACTTTCTCATTAATTCACTGATTTTTAAAACATATTCTCTTATTTTTAATTAATTTATTTTTTATTGAAAGATAATTGCTTTGCAGAATTTTGCTGTTTTCTGTCAAACCTCAACATGAATCAGCCATAGATATACATATGTCCCTTCCCTTTTGAACCTCCCTCCCATCTCCCTCCCCATCCCATCCCTCTAGGTTGATAAAGAGCCCCTGTTTGAGTTTCCTGAGCCATATAGCAAATTCCTGTTGGCTATCTATTTTACAGACGGTAATGTAAGTTCCCATGTTACTCTTTCCATACATCTCACCCTCTCCTCCCCTCTCCCCATGTCCATAAGTCTATTCTCTATGTCTTTTTCTCCACTGTTGCCCTATAAATAAATTCTTCAGTACCATTTTTCTAGATATTGTATCTATGTGTTAGAATACGAAATTTGTCTCTTTCTGACTCACTTCACTCTGTATAATCAGTTCTAGATCCATCCACCTCATTAAAAATGACTCAACTGTGTTACTTTTTAGGGCTGAGTAGTATTCTATTGTGTCTAGGTAACACAACTTCTTTATCCATTCATCTGTTGATGGACATGTAGGTTGCTTCCATGTTCTACCTATTGTAAATAGTGTTGCAATGAACAGTGGGATACATGTGTCTCTTTTAATTATAGTTTCCTCAGTGTATATGCCTCAGAGTGGGGTTGCTGGGTCATATGGTGGTTTTATTCCTATTAAAACACATTTGCAAACAAAATTGTCCCCATACCATAAAGATAAGAATGTGGCTCAGACGGTAAAGCATCTGTCTACAATGCAGGAGACCTAGGTTTGATCCCTGGGTCGGGAAGAACCCCTGGAGAAGGAAATGACAATCCACTCCAGTACTATTGCCTGGAAAATCCCAAGGACAGAGGAGCCTGGTGGACTACAGTCCATGGGGTTGCAAAGAGTCGGACACGACTGAGTGACTTCACTTTCACTTTCACCATAAAGATATGACTTAGCAGCAACAGTTGGTTATAGCTGTGTGTGTATGTTAAAACCAAGCTCCTTATTTCTCCCCTCCAATCTTTCAACTTTGGCAACCCTAAGGTTGTTTTCCAAGCCTATGAGTCTGTTTCTGTTTTGTTATAAGTTCATTTGTATCATTTTTTTTAGACTCCGCATACAATTGATATCATATGATATTTTCTTTGTCTGGTTTTCTTCACTTGTATGATAATTTCTAAGTACATCCATGTTGCTGCAAATGACATTATTTCATTCCTTTTTATGGCTGAACAATATTCCATTGATGTATGTACCAAATCTTCTTTATCCATTGCTCTGTCAATGGATATTTAGGTTGCTTCTCCACCTGCAATGCAGGAGACCTGAGTTTGATCCCTGAGGTGGGAAGATCCCCTGGAAGAGGGCATGGCTACCCACCTGAGTATTCTTGCCTGGAGAATCCCCATAGACAGAGGAGCCTGGTGGGCTATAGTCCATGGGGTCGCAAAGACTAGGATATGACTGATCAACTAAGCATAGCACATAGCCATGTCTTGGGTATTATAAATAGTGCTGCAATGAACACTGGGGTGCATGTATCTTTTAAAATTATGGTTTTCCTGGATATATGCCCAGGAGTGTAATTGCTGGATCATGTGGTTTTCTGATTTTAAGAAACTTCCATACTGTTCTTCATAGTGGTTGTACGGATTTATTCAATATATTACCAACAGTGTTCCCTTTTCTCCTCACCCTCTCCAGCATTTATTGTTTGTAGACGTTTGTTTGGATGTTCTAGCAGGGGAGCACAGCTTCTGGTATACCCTTGACTGAAATCAGTCCTCTTCTATTGGGGATAGTTGTCCTCTTTGACCAAGTGCACAGTTTTGGGAGGGATGCATATGGAGCAGTGAGGAAGGAAGGGGTCATCCACCTAGCCAGCCAGATCAGCTGAGTCAACCCTGGCAATCAATGGGGTGATAGATGTCACAACCAGATCACCCTCACAACCTGTTTATAGATGTTTTGATGATGGCCATTCTGACTGGTGTGAGGTGATACTTTTTTGTAGTTTTGATTTGCTTTTCTCTAATAATTAAGTGTTGAGCATCTTTTATAGTACCTTTGACCATCTGTATATTTTCCTTGCAAAACTATTTGGATCTTTGTCCATTTTTTCATTTTGATTTTAATGTTGAACTGCATGAACTGTCTGTATATTTTGGAGGTTAATCCCTTGTCAGTCATTTTCTTTGCAAAAGTTTTCTACCATTCTATCGGCTGTCTTTTCATTTTATCTATGGTTTCCTTTGTTGTACAAAAGCTTCAGAGCTTAGTTAGATTTTATTTATTTTTGTTTCTCTTTTCATTACTCTAGGAGGTGAATCTAAAAAGACATTGCTTCCATTTGTGTCAGAATGTTCTATGTTTTCCTCTTAATAGTTTTATAGTGTTAAAGTCCTACATTTAGCTCTTTAATCTATTTTGAGTTTATTTTTGCGAATGTTGTTAGGGAATGTTCTAATTTCATTCCTTTACATATAGCTGTCCGGTTTTCCTATCACTTCTTATTGAAGAACCTTTTTCTCTATTGTATATTCTTACCTCCTTGACTCTGTGTATGTGTTTAGTTCTGGGCTTTCTATCCTGTTCCATTGATCTATATTTATGTTTCTGCACCAGTACCCTGCTGTTTTGATTAATGTAACTTTGTGGAATATTCTGTAGTTTGGTAGTCTGCTTCCTTTAGTTCCATTTTTCTTTCTCAGGATTGGCTTGGCTATTTAGGATCTTTGTGTTTCCATACAAGTTTTAAGATTTTTTATTCTAGATCTGTGAAAATTGCCATTGGTATTTTGATTGTGAAAGTGCTACTCAGTTATGTCCAACTCTTTGTGACCCCAGGGACTGTATCATGCCAGGCTCCTCTGTCCATGGAATTCTCCAGGCAAGAATACTACAGTGAATAGCCATTCCCTCCTCCAGGGGATCTTCCCACCCAGGAATTGAATTTGGGTCTCTTGCGTTGCAGGCAGATTCTTTACCATCTGGGATTGCATTGACTCTGTAGATTGCCTTGGATAGTATAGTCATTTTGTTGATATTGATTCTTCCAATCCAAGAACGTGGTATATATCTTTCCATCTGTTTCTGTCATTTTCAATTTCTTTCATCAATGTCTTCTAGATTTTAGAGTACAGGTCTTTTGCCTCATTGGGTAGATTTATTCTTGGCAATTTATTGTTTTTGATATGATGGGAAATAGGGTTGTTTACTCACTTTCTCTTTCTGTTCATTTATTTTTGATATACAGACGTACAGGAGATTTCTGCATATTAATTTTGTTTCCTGCAACTTTACTGAATTCATTGATGGGTTCTAGTGGTTTTCTGGTGGCGTCTTTAGGATTCTGTATGTTTAGTATCATGTCACCTGCAAACAGTGACAGTTTTACTTCTTTCCAACTTGGATTCCTTTTATTTCTTTTCCTTCTGTGATTGTAGTGACTAGGACTTTCAAAACCTTGTTGAACAAAAGTAGTGAGAGTGGGCATCCTTGTCTTCTTCTTGATCTTCGAGGAAATGCTTTCAATTTTTTCACCATTGAGTATGATGGTAGCTGTGGGCATGTTATATATGGTGTTTATTATGTTGAGGTATTTTCCCATATGCCCACTTTCTGGAGAGATTTTATCATAAATGGATGTTGAATTTTGTTAAAAAGCTTTTTCCTGTATCTATTGAGAAGATCCTATGATTTTTACTTTTCAACTGGATAACATGGTGTATCACATTGATTGATTTGGATACGTTGAAGAATCTTACATCCTTAGGTTAACCCTACTTGATCATGGTGTATGGTCCTTTTAATGCGTTGTTGGATTCTGTTTGCTAGTCTTTTGTTGAGGATTTTTGTGTATAAGTTTATCAGTGTTATTGGCCTGTAATTATCTTTTTGTGTGATATCTTTGTGTGATTTTGGTATCAGAGTAATGGTGGTTTTGTAGAATGAGCTTGGGAATGTTCTTTCTTCTGCAGTTTTTGGGAAGAATTTGAGTTTCTTTTGCAGCTGAAAGCTCAGGACAGCTTTAGGCAGCCTGTCTCTTGATGGATAAGGCCATGTTCTCAACTTCTTGGCTGTTTGACCTAAGACATCCCAGCGCTAGAGCCTGCATGCTGTTGGGTGAGGCCAGGTTTCAGTGCTAAAATGGTGTTCTCCAAGAGAGCTCATGCTAATGAATATTCCCTGGGGCTTCAGCCACCAGTGTCTTCACCCTCACAGTGAGCCACAGCCATCTCCCACTCCCTCAGGTGAGCTTCCAAGACATGAATGAAGGTAGGTCTGGCCCAGGATCCTATGGCATCACTGTTTACTCTGGGTCCCAGTGAACATGAAACTTTGTCTTTGCCCTCTAGGGTGGAATCTGTTTCTCCCCATCCAATGGAGGTCCTGCACTCAGGCCCCACTAGCTTTTGCTATAAATGCTTTCAGGGCTCCTCCTCCCAATGCCCAACCTCTAGGCAGGGGTGCCTGATGTGGGGCTCAGAACTCTGACTCCTGTTGGAGAACCTCTGCAATATAATTACTTTCCAGTTTGTGGTTTGCCCACTGGCAGGTATGGCATTTGATTACTTTGTGAAAGTGCTCCTCTTACCATCTTGTTGTAGCTTGTCTTTGGCTATAGAATATCTTTTTTGGTAGGTTCCAGTCTTTTTTGTCAATGAATGTTTGATAGTTAGTTGAGATTTTTTTGTGTTTTCATGAGAGGAAGGAGCTCAAGTCTTTCTACTCTGCCGTTTGTCTCCTTCCTCAGCCCAGCCATCTTTTAAATCTATGTGGGGCATACCACTAATTCACCAGACCTTAATTTGGAGGACTTGTCTTAGACTCATATGGAATGACATTTAATGATTAGTGGCTTCTGCCAAAGCCTTCTTATAATCTGTTCAATTTCATTTTATTCAATCCACCCACAATGGTTTGGCATCTGGTTCAGTTTCTTCTGTATTCTCTGTGTTGCCTTTCCCTAGGGTAGTTGTGTTTGTATTGACTTTCTGACTACATCTTCTCACTATTGATTTCAACTGTACAATACTTTTCACTCATCCTTTTTTCTATTCATTCCTTTCACCCTAATTCATATCCTTCTTTCACTGTTGCTGTTCAGTTGCTAAATCATGTCTTTGCAACCCCATGGACTGCATGCAGCATGCCAGGCTTCCTTGTCCTTCACTTCTCCCAGAGTTTGCTCAAACTAATGACCATTGAGTCAGCAATGCCATCCAACCATCTTATTCCCTTTCATCCCCTTCTCTTCTGCCACCAATCTTTTCCAGCATCAGGATCTTTTCTAATGAGTTGGTTCTTCACATCAGGTGGCCAAAATATTAGTTTCAGCTTCAGTCCTTCCAATGAATATTCAGGATTGATTTCCTTTAGGATTAACTGGTTTGCACTCCTTGCTGTCCAAGGGACTCTCAAGAATCTTCTCAAGCACCACAATTTGAAAGCATCAATTCTTTGGCACTCAGCCTTCTTTATGGTTCAACTCTTACATCCAGACATGACTACTGGAAAAACCATAGCTTTGACTATATGGACCTTTGGCAGCAAAGTGATGTCTTTGCTTTTTAATACACTGTCAAAGTTTGTTATATCTTTCCTTCATGATTGGAGTCTATTGTAATATCCCCCTTTGCCTCCAGTTTCTACTTGTTCTAAACCATAATGCTCCTAACATATGTAAGCTTCCTAACATTCAAAATTGATTATGCCATTCACTTTAACTAAACCTGTTTGTTTTGAATAATATTTAAATTCCTCTCCATGGCATTCAGAAACTCAGTCATCTTTTCCAACCTTCTTCTTCAGCCTGTATTCTGATTACCCTCTCCTCTGCTCCAGGTATATTGGACAGTACTTGTTTGGCTCTTTACTCATGCTTTCCTGTCTCCCTGGAATGTCCTTCTTTGCTCAGTCTCTGTTGATCAAGACCATATCCGTTTTGCAAAGAGCAATCCTAAAGTTACATCCTCCTTTAAGACTTGTTCCTTGAAGTTAATCGCTTTATTCTCTTGCCTCTTACTATACGTTTTTCTGTATTTCTATTATATTACTGTTCAAGTTCTGCTTTCAAGTAATTGCTTAGCTACTAAATTTTTTTAACCTATATCTCTGTTTCTTCTTCTAGATTTTGAACTACTTGAATGAAATAACCATTTTATATTCTTATCAGTGTATTCTAAAATAGAAGATGTTCAATATATATACCTTATCAATTGAAGTTATCTATTGCCCACACATAAAAATTTGCTTTTATGTGATGCCCTAAGGCTAAAATGCTATAAGGCATTCATGAAATAGAATAGTTATAATGAGTCCTTGGGCAAATTCTCCTCATGCCTGAACACTTTGTACTTGTTAACCCTGGTACATATTTAACAAGCACAGAATTTCTTTTACTGAGCGTCTAGTCATAAAGGGCCAGAGTGTCAGATTATTCACTGTTTTGTGCAACACTGCTGGCACACAATCAAGAAGAAAGAAGCAATTTGGGGGGCTCTTATCTCTTGTAAACATGTCATTCAAGACTAAAAATTCAGTAAAATGAGACAAACAAGCATGTCTGAAACCAATGGCAACTGAAGTGTTTTCATCAAGGCACTTGGGAAGCTCATGTAAAATAAACAGTGTTAGGAAAGGAGAAGCAAGGACTGAATATGATCAGAAATAGCTGCCTTGGCTTTATTCTATCAAAAAATCTTCACAAACTAGATTCACAAAATTTAATGTCCCAACTTTTCTTCACTGTGTTCATGATATTTCCTTTTTCAAATCTAATTAATGTGTTGCATAAAATGTTAGGTTTCTAGCAAGAACCTGTTAATACGAGAGGAAGAAAACTAACTTGAGAAGTGAAGAGTTCAGTTTTTTTTTTTTTTAAAAAAAAGGACTGAGACAGTTAATGATCAATCAATTGAACATTTATTAAGCTATACAAGAAGATAATGCTGTATTTAGGTACCATGGAGTTATCCATAAAGTGGAAGGCATGTTCTCTGACCTAAAGAAGCTCAAAACCTATTAATTATAAACAATCTTTTAGCACTGCAATGCATTTATAGAAAGCTTATTTTATATGTGGCTTTTCTCTCATGTAAATAACAGTATTTTGAGAATTCTCATACAGGTTCATTTATTCTATGCTTTTGCAAAGACTGCAGGTCCAAATCTGTCTGAGAAATATAACTTCATACAGTAAGATCATGATATGAAATAATGCAGTAATATTATAAGCTTTTATTCAGTATTGTGCCTGCAATGTGCCAGACTCAACATCATGTGATATTTGCACCATCAGGATTCAAATGTTGGGGAGATAACAGTCTGATGGAAAAAAAACAGATGAATATACAGAAAAAAGAGGGAAGTCCAGCATTTCAAAAGTTCTATTCAATAGTGTATTCTAGACAGTATTTTGAACATTTTGCATATTCAGTCTGTAGGTAAAACATGATGTGCTATGTCATACAGACTATGACTCTCTCTTCAAGATCTACTAGATCAGGGTCAGTGCCCCAAATCAAGTTTCATATTTAGAAAAAGAAGAAACCTCTACATAATAAAGATAGCTGAATCTAGATGACTTCATGTACATAAAAAGAACATGTCAGTAGATATTGGTGTGGAAAACACCTAAATTATTTTAAGATTTTATCTGTCTAGATATGTGGGCCATATACATATACAGGCACACAGATCTAACACTTCTGGGTTTTTCCAAATTTATCTAGATTGGTAGGAACCAGAGTTTAACTGCAGGCATTGTGCTTGTAACAAAAAACAAACACAAATAAAACAAAAATAAAACTTGTTAATCCCTGTATACTTCAATTAAAGCAATCTTACTAATGTGAAAATGGTAAGCTTTGTTATTTTAGACTTGATCCTAGCCCCATTCATATATGTTGTCCTAAGCTAACATGATTTGGTCTAAAAGAAATTTCCCAGAGATCAAGGAGATTATCACTACTATTATTTTTTTCCTTTCAAATCTGTATGTTTGCTCTCAGTGTATATGAGTTTTTGTGACCCTATGGACTGTAGTCTGCCAGATTCCTCTGTCCATGTATTTTCCAGGCAAGAATACTATAGTGGGTTGCCATTTCCTATTTCAGGGGATCTTCCCAACTCAGAGATTGAACCCACATCTCTTGCATTTCCTGCATTTACAGGAGGATTCATTACACCTGGGAAGCCCATATATCTGTTCCTGATCAAATGCTGCTCAACAGTTACACTAAAATGGAAGGTAAAATTTTCATTTGAGATTGTGACTACATAATGCAAACTAGCCTTACTCACATTTCATGTCCTATAATTTATTTTGCATATTCAATGTTTTATTGTTATTTAGTATATTAAATCAATCAGTTAATTAAATTAATAACGTAGGACTAAACAGTACATCATGAGAAACACTGGACTGGAAGAAACACAAGCTGGAATCAAGATTGCTGGGAGAAATATCAATAACCTCAGATATGCAGATGACACCACCCTTATAGCAGAAAGTGAAGAGGAGCTAAAAAGCCTCTTGATGAAAGTGAAAGAGGAGAGCGAAAAAGTTGGCTTAAAGCTCAACATTCAGAAAACAAATATCATGGCATCTGGTCCCATCACTTCATGGGAAATAGATGGGGAAACAGTGGAAACAGTCTCAGACTTTATTTTGGGGGGCTCCAAAATCACTGCAGATGGTGACTGCAGCCATGAAATTAAAAGATGCTTACTCCTTGGAAGAAAAGTTATGACCAACCTAGATAGTATATTCAAAAGCAGAGATATTACTTTGCCGACTAATGTCCGTCTAGTCAAGGCTATGGTTTTTCCTGTGGTCATGTATGGATGTGAGAGTTGGACTTTGAAGAAGGCTGAGCACCGAAGAATTGATGCTTTTGAACTGTGGTGTTGGAGAAGACTCTTGAGAGTCCCTTGGACTGCAAGGAGATCCAACCAGTCCATTCTGAAGGAGATCAGCCCTGGGATTTCTTTGGAAGGAATGATGCTAAAGCTGANCTCACCCTCTCCCAAGATGTGTATAAGAGACAGCCCTTGGACTGCAAGGAGATCCAACCAGTCCATTCTGAAGGAGATCAACCCTGGGATTTCTTTGGAAGGAATGATGCTAAAGCTGAAACTCCAGTACTTTGGCCATCTCATGCGAAGAGCTGACTCATTGGAAAAGACTCTGATGCTGGGAGGGATTGGGGGCAGGAGGAGAAGGGGACGACCGAGGATGAGATGGCTAGATGGCATCACGGACTCGATGGACGCGAGTCTGAGTGAACTCCGGGAGATGGTGATGAGCAGGGAGGCCTGGCGTACTGCGATTCATGGGGTCGCAAAAAGTTGGACACGACTGAGTGACTGAACTGAACTGAAACACTGAACTGGGAGTCACATGATCTGCTTGTTTCTTGGGAAAGTCATTGCATCCTTCAAGCTCTTGTTTAATTCTCTGTAAAACTAGAGCATGTATGCTTTCTAGTTCTTTGTCTCAACTGTACTAATGAATACACACAGACATATATATATGTACATATACACACAGAAACACATTCACATATGTAAATAATTATTAAAATAATGTTTAGTTTTTCAAGGACAAAATCTATTTCTTTTTTTAAATTTCATATTGTTTTCTTTCAGTAACTTGAAAGCTGGCTTGTAGTCATCTGTATTAAACTACAAAGTATAATACAGGTTAATTTTCAGGCTAAAAGAAAGCTTGAGGAACTGGGTGTTGGAAATCTGTCTATGAAACCATATCAGTAGGAACACCATACAGTTATACACTATAATCAATAAGTCCCAGGAATGTACCTAGCCCTTCCAATCAAGTTTTAGGATCTCTTTTTAACTATGAAAGTGATTGTTGTTCAGTCACTAACTGGTGTTTAATTCTTTGCGACCTCATGGACTGCAGCACACCAGGCTTCCCTGTTGTTCACTCTCTCCTGGAAAGATTATGATAACAAAGAAAATAAAAGGAAAAATAAATTATGTATTTGTGAACATCTGATAGATCTTAAGAATATGATTTTCTAGTCTGGAATGGTTCATTGAACACTCATTACAATGAATGATAATATGATCAAAGCAAGACAAATATTACTACATTTTAATAATAAAGATAAAAAGATAATCCTTAAGGTTACAGAAAGGGAACCACACTTTGGTCCCATTCAAAAGATCACGAATCAGAGTGCTAGCAGACTTCTCCATAGTAGTACTAAAGAGTAGAGGACCAAGGAGGATAGATTTTAAAGTCATAAGGAAAAGTAATTTATAGTATAAAATCCAATACCCAATCATACTATTAATCAGGGGTGACATTAGAATAACAACATTTTAAGACATGAAAACAAATTAACAAAGAACATCTCTTGACCTTTTCCAGGAAACAATTTGATTCATCAATTGTACCTATAGGAATATATCCAAAGGAAACAAAACCATCAACTCAAAAATATGCCTGCACCCCTATGTTCATAACACCATTATTTACAAGAACCAATTCATGGAAACAACCTAAGTTTCCATTGTGGATAAATGGATATTGAAGATTTGATTATATATATGAATTAATAAATATTTTTATACATGGTTTATACATTTATATATTTATATATTATATATATATTTAAACATACTCACACAATAGAATATTATGAAGCCATCAAAAATGAGGAAATCCTACTATTTAGTACAACATGGATAGATATTGAAGGCGTTTGGCTAAGTATCATAATTCAGACAGAAAAAGACAAATACAGTATGCTGTCTCTTATACACATTCAGTTATGTCCAACTCTTTGTGACCCCAGGGACTGTA
>SJYT01055108.1:561576-636130 GCA_006410635.1 Cephalophus harveyi | reverse complement strand
GACTCTTTTGTTGACCATGATGGCTACTCCATTTCTTCTAAGGGATTCCTGCCCACAGTAGTAGATATAATGGTCATCTGAGTTAGATTCACCCATTCCAGTCCATTTTAGTTCACTGACTCCTAGAATGTCGACGTTCACTCTTGCCATCTCCTGTTTGACCACTTCCAATTTGCCTTGATTCATGGACCTAACATTCCAGGTTCCTATGCAATATTGCTCTTTACAACATGGGACCTTGCTTCTATCACCAGTCACATTCATAACTGGGTATTGTTTTTGCTTTGGCTCCATCCCTTCATTCTTTCTGGAGTTATTTCTCCACTGATCTCCAGTAGCATATTGGGCACCTACCGACCTGGGGAGTTCCTCTTTCAGTATCCTATCATTTTGCCTTTTCATACTGTTTATGGGGTTCTCAAGGCAAGAATACTGAAGTGGTTTGCCATTCCCTTCTCCAATGGACCACATTCTGTCAGACCTCTCCACCATGACTCGCCCATTTTGGGTGGCCCCAAAGGGCATGGCTTAGTTTCATTGACTTAGACAAGGCTGTGGTCCATGTGATCAGATTGACTAGTTTTCTGTGATTATGGTTTCAATGTGTCTGCCCTCTGATGCCCTCTCACAACACCTACCATCTTACTTGGGTTTCTCTTACCTTGGAGGTGGGGTATCTCTTCACGGCTGCTCCAGCAAAGTGCAACCACTGCTCCTTACCTTGGACGAGGAGTATCTCCTCACTGCCACCCCTCCTGACCTTGAATGTGGAGTAGCTCCTCTCGGCCCTCCTGCACCCGCGCAGCCACCGCTCAAACAATGCCACTCTCTAAAAACAAAGAAACAAACGAACAAAAAAAAAATGCCTTTTGATGATTCCGTTTTAGATGACGCCAGAAATCCTTAGAGTTTTTTTCAATGTAGTCCCCAGCTGTTTTATGGATTTCGTCTCCTGATAGTCCCTTGCAGTATCTTGTACTCTGCATCTTGAATTTTTCACTTTTCTCTAAGCAAGCTTTGGTTTTTAGTACCTTGATAGCACTAGATGTTTCAATGTTAAACAATCCCTGCCTTTATCAGTTCTAAATCTTTTGGGAAATAAAAACTGGAGTCAGCAGTGGATTAAAATATCAACTTTTTACTTTTTGGCAGAGTTGGGAGTTGTGAGAAAAGCTGGATTGAACATACAGCCAGACTCAGGATTCTTATTTCTCTACCCCACCCCAAGTCTGATGTTGGGACTTTAATAAGAGGGAAGTCAGATCTACGAGGGCTTCCCTGGTGACTCAGACAGTAAAGAATCTGTTTGCAATGCAGGAGACCCGGGTTCCATCCGTTGGTCGGGAAGATCCCCTTGAGACAGGAATGACTACCCATTCCTGTATTCTTGCCTGGGAAATCCCATGGACAAGAGTCACACAGGGTGACTCTTTGTGAGTCACAGGGTCACAGGGTCACAAAGAGTTGGACACAACTGATTGACTAACACTTTCACTTTTCAGATCTATGAAGCAAACTGTAACCCCAGCTTGTCAGCTGGATTTGCCTTAGTTGAATAGAACTAAAAACCCTGATATCAGAGTGACTTAAACCATAAAGAAATGGGCATTTCAGAGCTAGTATATAACTCCACAGTGTCATGAAGGACCCATGCTCTTAAATGTTTCTTCTCTAATATGCTGGAGCACTTGGTTTCCATCTCTGGGTTCACTCCATGGCCCAAGATAGTTGTTGGGGCTGCAGCTGTTTCATCTACATTCCATCTACATTCTGGGCAGCAGAAAAGAGGGTTGTAAGGAGCCCTTCCAGAAGTTTCATCTACATGTCATTGGCCAGAACTTTTTACATAGTTAAATTAACACTTAACTTCAAGAGAGGCTAGGAAATAAGTCTTTCCCTGAGCACCCCCAAAATATGCTCCCTCAAAACTGGTAAAAAGATGAAAAGAAGAGTGGATGTTTGAGAGGCAAGTAGTAGTCTGCCACAGCCAGAGCTGTAGTCTTGGCCTCCTGCCACCTTTGAGCTCAGTGAGCCTCAGGAGTGGAGCTCAGCTTGGCTTGCCTCATGGTGCTACAGCAGTGGGAGAGGATGAGTCCAAGGAGAGCCGGAAAGGGCCCAAGGTTACATTCCCAGGGCTCTTGGGAGCTGGGCCAATTGGGTAAATCGATGCTCATCCTCTGGGGAGGAATAAGTACAGATGGTTAGAGGGACCAGAAGATCCCTGGACTACTGCTCCCGCCTCGAGAGTGAAGCAGGCACCCGCTGGCGGCACATAAGGCTAGGCAGCGAGCTTTGCCACGAGGGCACCTCTTCAGTCCTCTCCTGCTCAGCCTCCCTGTGCTTCCGCTGGTGAATGCCTGCTTAGCCTCTTAAGTCCCAGCTCGTATGTCACCGTTCCATTGGCCCCCTTCATGACCTGCTTTCTGATCCCCAGACAGATCTCTGTTCTTTTCTATCAGTGTGTTCAGATGGAAAGGGTAACACTTCTCACATGCTAATAGAACTCTCACTTTCTTTCTCTGCCTGTTTCTCTTCCTCTTTCTCCCAAAGCTATACTAAACTGTGCATTTTTTTGAAGACAGGAACCTGGTTTTATTATCTTTGCATTTCAGCTCCTCCTGCAGTACCTGACAAGCCTTAGAGGTGCTGGTGCATGCATGCTGGTTAAGTCACTTCAGTCATGTCCAACTTTTTGCAACCCCATGGACTGTAGCCCACCAAACTCCTCTGTCCATGGGATTCTCCAGGCAAGAATACTGGAGTGGGTTGCCATGTCCTCCTCCAGGGGATCTTCCTGACCCNTACCTGACAAGCCTTAGAGGTGCTGGTGCATGCATGCTGGTTAAGTCACTTCAGTCATGTCCAACTTTTTGCAACCCCATGGACTGTAGCCCACCAAACTCCTCTGTCCATGGGATTCTCCAGGCAAGAATACTGGAGTGGGTTGCCATGTCCTCCTCCAGGGGATCTTCCTGACCCAGGGATCAAACCCACGTCTCTTATGTCTCCTGCGTTAGCAGGCGAGTTCTTTACACCTAGCACTACCTGGGAAGCCCCTGGAACATTTACTAAGTCAGAAATGCTGATTTCCTTCTTTCCCTGTTTTATAATGAGACTGAGATCTTGACAAATTGAGTTGCTTAGTAAATAATAAAAGTAATGGACATTAAATGAGGTTTCATTAAAACCTCATTGTGTTCCAGGCATGTCCATGAGTGTTTATGTGTATTATTCTCCTTAATTTTCATATCAACCTGGTGAAGCATGTGTCACTATCCATGTTTTACACGGAGGTGAATTGGCCAAGACTGCAGAGCAAGCAAGTGGCAAAGCTGGGATTTGAACCTGGGTTTTTCTTACTTCATTCTTTGTGCTAGCATAGCATGGACCAGACCAGGTCTTCTAAGTTTATACCCAAGCCCCAAATATTTGAATTGTATATCCCCTTTTCATGCCCTCCTTCATTGTAACATGATAATCTTTTAATAGTACTTCTTAAGACAAGTCTTCCTTGATATAGACAGACATGCCTTTTTGTGGGGAGGGGCATTATCCTAGTAATGATGCTTCATATCTGCTCAAGCCCATCCTTACAGTCTTGCTCAAGTCACCAAGAACTACTTACATCAATCAGAAGAAAAATCAGAAAGTTAATCTGCTCAGTTCAAAACAGGTTGGAACTTCCCTTGGGAACTGAATGGTAGTTACAAGTTAATGCCTGTCAGAGAAGGATGCCCCTGGGAGGACACCACCATTTAGCATTTTGCTCTTAGCAAATTTAAAGCCTTTAGGGGAAGTGAGGTGTGGACTTACGTCCCCTAACTCTTTTTAAGAGGTGTCACGTATTTGGGCGTTAGTTTATTTGCTTCAGAAGATGGATAGCCTGGCAGAGGGAGCCAGGTGAAATGTAGAGTTGCCCCATCACTCCCCTGTAAGAAGAGACTCAAGGTTCCCGTGATTCAACACTTTGACAGAAAACTGAACATTCATCATGCAAAACTGCTCCCCAAATGTCTAGCCACACTTGCAGTTACCCAAGAAAGAAAATGAGATATGGAACTGTAAAGATTGCCTCTGCGCTGAGGACTTCTGATGCTTGGTGTCCTAAAACAGGAGATGTGTCGGGTATTTCCCTGATGCTGCTGTGGGCTTTCCCCTGTATGGTGGAGGTTAAATCCTCTTGATCAGAAAGCATTATCCTTGGACGTCCCGCTTTCTCTGGGCTCTAACTAATAGTAAGGATAACATTATAGTACTAAACAAGTAGAGGGAAAGTGAAGGGGGAAGATGAAGCAAAGGAATGGCATGGAGATGGTCATCTTATGTTGCTGGGTCATTTAAATGAATGTGAAATTGTGGCTCTAGGCCTGTTTGCTAGATGATGTGTTTTAGCCACAGTAAGAAATAAGTATTGTATTGCAACCCAGGACACACATGTGGGCTTCCCAGGTGGCTCAGTGGTAGAGAACCCACCTGCCAGTGCAGGAAACATGGGAGACGCGAGTTCAATCCCTGGGCCAGGAAGATCCCCTGGAGGAGGAAATAAATGGCAACCCACTCCAGTATTCTTTTCTGGAAAATCCCATGGACAGAGGAGCCTGGCAGGCTACAGCCCATGGGGTTACAGAGAGTCAGACATGGCTTGGCGACTGAACACAGAGCACACACACACACCTAAGCAAACACACATGTAACGAGTCACAACCCGACGTGATGTCTGAAGTCACGTATGGTGGTTACAGCACTAACATAGACTCAGACCTGCCAAGCAGCCCCTGCTCTCCCATCTGAAGCCCCCTGAAAATTTTTGAAACCCTGCAGACCCTACCTCAGACTTAAAGGTTATCATCCTAACTTTTCCCTCCCCAAATTATGATACCTAACAAAAAAACATAATTTCTAGTCTGTGGTAAATATGCTTTAAATATATTCTTGTCAAAATCTGAAGCCACAGATTTAGCTCAAATTTGTGGGAAATTGTCTATTATATAACCTGATTTGTCAAAGCCATTCCTCATTTTCTCATCAAGCTAATCAGACTTAACTCCCTGTCAGAAAGGAAGTCAGTCTTTGTTTTGCAGGCCAAATAAACATCAGAATGTGCGCACCTTCTTACCCTGACAACTGTCCTTCTGAATTCTAATTCTGAGACACAGGGAGATAGATGGATGAGAGGGGTTAAAAGCTTTGCACTGAGTCGGTGCCTGGTTGAAATAAGGCTCTGCTCCAAGACCTTCCCTCAGGACTGAGCCTTTCCCTAATTATCTCTCTCTCGACTGATGGCTGGGAGCTTTTATATCCCAGGGTCAAGCTCGTTCAAAGATTTGAAACGGATGAGAAATATGCCTCTCATTTGTAAAGGGGCAGGAAAACAACTGTGAATTGGGAAGTGAGAAGGGAGCCTTGACTGATCTTAGACATCCCCCCATTCCCCCCGGAGCTTTCTCAGCGAGGTCGTTTTAGGAAGACCTGTCTGTGGAATTAGGACTGGAACCCCCGGGAAGGTTTGCAAGTACCAACTAGGTCCTCAAATGAAAATAATAACAGTGCCTACCTTCAAAGATAATTATGCAGAATCAATAAGGTGATACAAATAAAGGACTTTGAATCATTTTGTTTGTTTATTTTTGGCTGTGCTGGGCTTTCATTGCTGCGCAGGCTCTTCTCTAGTTGTAGCAAAATAGGGGCTACACTCCAGCTGCGGTGCACAGGCGTCTCATTGTGGTAGCTTCTCTCCTTGCAGAGCACGGGCTCTAGGGCAAAGCATAATAGTTATGGCACACAAGATCAGTTGCACCATGGCATGTGGGATCTTCCCAGATCAGGGATCAAACCCACGTCTCCTGCATTGGCAGGCAGATTCTTTACCACTGAGGCACCAGGGAAGCCCCAAGTAAAGGACTTAATGAAGCTCTGGGTGCATGGTTAACGCCTGCTCTGGGTTTAGTATCATTGCTGTTGCCGTAGTTAATCGACCCCTCTACTAACAATGCAGATGAAGTAATCCTCAGGCCTATGCCTAACATCTGTGGGCCCCAGCCAGTTTTCCTGTTCTCCATCCACACCCTGCAACCAGCACCCCTTGGCGACTCCTTGGACCTAGACCCCACCTCTGGTGGCAGATTCCACTCCCAGAAAGACAGACTTGGGTAAGAAGCCCTCTTGCACCCTGCAGGTGGAAACAGGGTATCTGGGCAGGCAAATCAGGGTTCTGACCTCCTGGAGCTTGCTCTAGAAAGGGCTGGATACAGGTTTTGATATATCGCCCCTCCTAGCAGATTTCTCAGCTGGACAGGAGCCCTGTATATAATGAATTGGGATTAGACATGAGTGTGTCTTTAATGTAAGAATTAAGTGTTGCCATGATGGCCTTAATGATCCCAAATTCAGTTAAAATCAGACCCTTTGAATAAACAAATGGAAACTACAGAAAAAAGACAAGTTACTAGATAATGCATGCCTTGTTTTTGTTGCAGGCACTGGCTTTCAGGCCTCAGGCTACAGCTTCAACACCTATGACTGGAGAAGTCCCAAACCAAGAGGCAGTTTGTCCCCAGTCACTAAGCCTCGAAGCCAGACTTACCCAGATGTGGGACTAAGTAACGAAGAGTGGGACCGGTCCACCGTCAGTGGGTAAGGTTTTCACCAAGTGCTGCCCTGTCCCAACTGCTTCCGGGTCACTGGGGCCAGATGTGAACTTCTGTACTTCCTGTGGCACCTCCTGCTCACGGTGGAAGGATTCAGGAAGCCACTGTCACCGTCCACGCTGGCCCCAAGGCTGATTCAAAGACTTGAGCCTGCCCAGCAGGAATCGGGGCTCTACCACACGCGAGTTTCCCCAAATGAGAACAACAGTAGCACATGGGAAAATCTACTTCTATAGGCCATGTCCTCACTCTGTGACTGGTTCCTCTCCTTTCATTTAGAAGGTGGTTTCACACTGTGTGTGTGTGTGTGTGTGTGTGTATGTGTATGTGTTAGTCGCTCAGTTGTATCCGACTCTTTGCGACCCCATGGACTGTAGCCTGCCAGGCTCTTCTGTCCATGGGATTCTCCAGGCAAGAATACTGGAGTGGGTTTCTATTTCCTTCTCCAGGGGATCTTCCCGACTGAGGGATCGAACTCGGATCCCACGCATTGCAGGTGGATTCTTTACCATCTGAGCCACCACAGAAGCCCAGCTTCACATAAAATTACATTAAAAAAAATTTTTTTAAACTGAGGATTCGATTTGGTTTTTTTTTTGCAAACTGAAGACTTAAATACTTTATTAGGAGGACAATACTTCTGCATTAAAATATCTCTCTTTTTTAAAATATAAATTTATTTTAATTGGAGGTTAATTACTTTACAATATTGTATTGGTTTTGCCATACATCAACATGAATCCACCACAGGTATACACGTGTTCCCCATCCTGAAGCCCCCTCCCTCCTCCCTCCCTGATATTTTTAACTGAGAGTCTATTTTAGCAGTGTGCTCCTTACCAAAATATTTTAAGGAAACTCATATTTCTGATAGCATTTAACTGATCTATACTGATGTTTATAATGAATAGGGAAAACATGTTTTTCTCTCTCAAGGAAAAGTTTGATTTCTCATTCCCTTCAGATAGAGTAGCTGAAAGATATCCCCACCGGTGCCATGTTGACACAGCTCACTCAGCAATATCTGTGAATTCAGTTAGTAAGACCACGGTCCTTCCAGTCTTTGAGACATTTTGAATTTCCTACAGTGTCTTTCTGTTAGAACTGGCCTGACTTGGAGGCCACAACTGAAAGAAAGCCAGATCCAAAATGAATCTCTATTTTGTGTGTGAGATGAAGGGGAGGGAGATTCTGGATCATAGGCTTCCCAGGTGGTGCTAGTGGTAAAGAACCCACCTGCCAATGCAGAAGACATAAGAGACGAGGTTCAGTCCCTGGGTCAGGAAGATCCCCTGGAGGAGGGCATGGCCACCCACTCTAGTATTTGTGCCTAGAGAATCCCATGAACAGAGGAGCCTGGCAGTCTACAGCCCATGGGGTCTCAAAGAATTGGACATAAGTGAAGCAATTTAGCACAGCATGACACACGTGCACACACACACACACACACACACACACACACGTATGTATATGGGCTTCCCAAATGGTTCAGTGGTAAAGAATCTGCCCGCAGGAGACTCAGGTTCAATTCCTGTGGTTGGAAAGATCCCCTAGGAAAAAAATTGGCAACCCACTCCAGTATTCTTGCCTGAAGAATCCCATGGACAGAGGAGCCTGGCAGGCTACAGTTCATAGAATTGCAAAGAGTTGGATATGACTGAGTGACTGAACACACATACACACATGTATATAAATGGACATATACATATATATCTGGCAAGTTCTTAACCAAGACTGTGCTTTTGGACAGCAGTTTCACAGGGGCTCCCGACAGTACCGAGGCCGAGCAAGAGGAGAACTTCTGGTCCCAAGCGCTGGAGGATCTGGAAACTTGTGGACAATCCGGAATTCTGAGAGAACTCGAGGTAGCCTCGGTCCTGCCACTTATCTCGTTGTTTCTACATTCATTTTTTTTGGTCCTTTTGAGTTGGCATTGGTCACACCAGTTCATTTAAAAGCTTTAACCCCTTTCCACAGGAGAAAGCTGACAGGCGTGTGTCTTTGAGAAACATGAATCTCTTGGTAGCTACCCTTTCTGTTTATATTTTTGCTTGTGAAGCTGCCTTCCCTGCCCCCTTGCCTTTCGGACAGTGATTTGATTTTATCCAATGCAGTTAAAAGTATTTCTTTCCCCATCTCTGCCCCCACCCTGAGCTTACTGACCTGTGGCTTCTCTGCCATTGCTCCTTGCTAACCCTGACTGTCTCTGTTTGCCACCGGATCGCTCAGGCGAGCTCAGTCACAGCAGTGGCGTCTCTCATTCTCTGATTTGCTTTAGAAAGGTTTCTTTGGCATGTTTTCATTTGTACCTGGTAGAGACGTTAATTTGATCGTGAAGAGGAACATAAGAGGAAATTTGATTTTACTTCATTTTGCCCTTAAAGTAGATGACAATGCGGCTGGTAAAAAAAAAGGCCAGTCTGTTTGATCAGCAGCCAAAATATTACAGAGTACATTGCTGTTAATTGCAAATCCTGCTTCTGTGCTAACTTAGTGTGAATTCAAGGACTTGCAGAGAGATGAAGTATAATAGCAGAACTCCTGGTGAGTTCTTTAATCAAAGCCGTAAATTTGCTGACAGTATTCACACTTTGGTCTGGGAAGTCCTGGACTGTTTCCTTTTATGTTCTTTTAAATTTTCTGAGCTGTAAAAAAGAAAGTGGCAAAAGTCTCATTTTTATTTTGATGTCGTATGAGGTCCCCAAGTCACCATAAGGAATGTGAATGGCCTAACTGGGTGGAACTCTTGCAGTTCTAAAATGATGACTCATCTTTATATTATTTTGCTTCTCAGTTGCATGTGTGGATATTTTATGTGACTCTAATGTTTGTGAATCTGCAAAGAGAATTATAAAGAAAAATATTAGTTTGAATTTGTAAACATCATGGTATTACCTGGCATGAATTTCAACTTCAGAGCACAGTTAAAGGACCTGGAGATGGATAATCCTACAAAATGTAAATAAATTAAGATGTTAGCAATTGATTCGTTTTCATGCAACTTTCAAAAAATATAGAATGCTTAAGTATCAGGTAGCTTATTTAAACTTTTACCACTTCCTGTATGAAGAATAATCAGCATTGTACCAAATTGAATAAAGACCTCAGTTCACATTTTTTTTTAACATAGTACTGCTTTTAAAAGCATGTTTTGGCTCATGTGCCTTTTGCATTTTTCATTTTGAAATCTCATTTGAAGAACCCATTTTTTCTTCTCATAGCCTCTTCTACATTAGGTATTAACAAAGTGAAGATGATGTAAAAAGTAATACAGTCAGGTTGTGTTTTCACCTAGAAATTGAGTTACCTGATGAAAACAACATCCATCAGTATAGAATTTATGTTGCAACAGCCAATAGATTTTTTCTAACATCACTTCAAGCAGGTGTGGCCCTTGAAATTATATATCCATGGGAAAAAAATGGGTTGAATTTAATAGTCAAAGAGAAATAACATTTTCAACTAGAAAGAATGATTGACAAATCCATAAATTAGAGTCTTATTCACACTTTTAGCACAAGGAATATTCACTTATTAGTTTGAAGGAACTCTGATCCCTTGATTTCAAGTGCTACTATGCAAAAAATATTGTTGGAGCTAGGTTCCTGCATATGAAATTTATATCTAGCATTAAAAGTTAAAGCACACTATAAATGTAACAAGTGTAGATTAGCTAAGATAAAAAATGATTACAATTGAAATGAAAATGAAAATTATACTAGTCATTTTCCCCATTGCTAGCAATAATTTAGGTTCAGCTTTAGTGCTGAAAAATGTACAGTTTTAACAAGAGAGAGAAATTCAAACTAAGATTTTAGACAAGTTACTTAATCTCTTTTATCAGTTATTTCTTCTTTAAAATACAGGGATTGTAATGACTAATGCTTATATGACAGAACACAGAATATGGCACTTAATAAATGCTCAATAGAAATTATTTTTTTGCTACTTCTTTCAGTAATGAATACTGTCTTAACTATTTTTTCCTTAGTATAACATAAGAAGAAGGTTTAACTAAATATCAAATAGAGAACTTTTGGATATACTCCTAAGCTGTATGCATATCAGTTATCTCACTGATGATTTTGAAAATGTATAAATTACAAATTGTGCAAAATGAAAATTGGTGGTACATACTTGTGAAGCAAAAACAAGTCTTAAGAAACTTTAAATAATTACTTTTTTTTTAGTTTCGTGTTTGTGTTTTAATTTTAATATTCCTGCAGGGATGTCGCTAATTCAGTTGATATTCACTTTAAACAAAGCAATCAATTCATCCTTTGAAAATTTTATCTGAAGACCTTTTGATACTGTGTCATTGCTTCCATTAGAACCATTTCTAGATCAGATTATAACTTCTGTTTTGGCTAAAGCTTATCAAAGTAGAACAGTTGTCTCCCGCTGTAGTGATTATTTGATTTCCAATGTGCTTCCTGCCAGTCTAATGAAAAATGAGTATAAAAAATAAATGTTAACAAAGCAAATAACTAGTCTAAGTAGGTAAAAACAATAGGTGGATGCTCACCACAGCAAGAAAATAATCGTTGAATGCTTTCAGTAACAGCAGATTAAACAAGGAATGATATATGTGAGTTAAGTACCACAAAATAAAAAGATGTCCCATGTTACCAACAAGCTAGTAATAAAAAGGTTTCAATTAAAGGAAATTTATCTGAAATAAACCGTAATATGGATAATTCACACTGGATAAATAATAAACTTTTTTTTTTTTTTACTAAAAAAGCCGATTTTAAATGTTTTAACTTCATACTTGACTGAGAATCAATATAGTCTAGTAGGCAAGAAGAAAGGTTTTGGAGACACTGGTAGGGCTGCAACCCAGACTCTTGGGCAAGTTGCTTCATTGATCCAGGCATCCCCTTCCTAAGTGAAATGAGGAGGTATAATAAGTATAATACTGTATCATATAGAGTTATTGTAAGTATTTAATGGTATTCTGCATATACATACACATATATGGTACTTAGCACATATTAACACTCTAACTTCTTTTTTTTTTCAAAATTATCAGTAAGATAACATGTAGTCAAGATATTGGTTAAGTTCACATTTTGTTTCTTTTCTACATATCTGTGTGCCAATACTTGGCTGTCATTTAGAAATCTTGTTAGTGGCATGTATATAGCTGAACACCAGGTGAAGCTTGGAATTATAAAATCCCAGTGAGGTAACAAATAAAAACTCTACTCACTTTGCAGTGTTCCCTCCTGATCAGTAATTTTAGATGGTGCACTTGGCTCATTTACTACCTATGGGACCTCAAGTAGGTCAGTCTCTTCGTGCCTTAGATTCCTCTCCTGTAAATTAGGAGGAATTACAGCACTTAACTCATAAAGTTGTTAAATGTGTGCATACATTCAAAGGACTCCATTACACTTCTGTTACCTTTAGCATCAGTATCAATATAAACCACTAGATCATGTTGTAGCCAGTCATATGGCATGTGGAATTTGTTTTCGGGCAGATTCACTGATGCTGGTATACCATTATATAACCGATGTATGGAAGAACACAGAGCTGGCTACAGGCATATTTGCAGAATTTTAGCATCCTCCAACCATGAGAAATGAACATTCCCAACATGATATTGTTTTCAAATGCTTTTTTTTTTCGTTCCACTGCTGAGACTCAGTCATTTTTGAGAGCTAATCTTGCCATTTGTTGTGTATTATACAGGGACAATATATTTGAACACTTCTCAATTCACTGGTAAAATTCAAGTCCCATTGCTTTTGGGCAAAGGGTTGATTCCAGTAGCACATTATATGATTATTCCTTAACCTCTTTGAGGATCTTACACATGGGTCATTTCTAAGAAACAGTGACCTACACCAAGTGACGTGGAGACCTAACTCACCTGCTTAGTTCCCGGGCTGGCCACGTGGCCAAAGGGAAGACAGTATACCAAAGCTAGGCAGGCAACATTGAGTAGGAGCCCTCGCTTTTGTACAGTAGCCTCATTTCAGCCTGTTGTTACCTGCGGGTGGGGCTGGAGGTGCCATTGCCAATAGGGGCTGCCTGATCTCCAATAAGAAGTTCTTAGTTCATTTCTGTAAGCTATATTGAAGGTTGCCTGATAAATCCCATCTGTAGAGCCCACTCAGTGGAAAGTTTCTGCTTAAAAATGTAGTTTGCAGTAAGCAGATGTTAGAGCTCTTCAGTGTGCCTCCAAACTGCCAGGGGTGGTATTTGCTTAAATAAACTCAATGGCTTAAGTACTTAAATTGGATTTGTTATGTGCATTGTAAATGTCACTTGCGAAGCATTTCCCCAGACTTTCATGGTACAGTCAGTACCTCCATTCTCCAGCCTTTGGCTATGCCCTGAAGAGACTGTATTTTGACTGAGCAGAAGGAGAAATGTGCTTCATGTTGAGCAGCCAAACCTTCCTCTTACTCGATGGCTTAATTGTTTCTGAAAATTGTCACTGCCGCAGGCAACGATCATGTCGGGGAGCACGATGAGTTTGAATCACGAGGCCCCTTCATCTCGCAGTCAGCTGGGGCGACAGGCCAGCTTCCAGGAACGGAGCAGCTCCCGGCCACACTATAGCCAGACCACTCGCAGCAACACTCTGCCCTCAGATGTGGGCAGGAAATCTGTCACCCTGAGAAAAATGAAGCAGGAGATAAAGGAGATCATGTCCCCAACTCCTGTGGAGCTGCACAAGGTCAGGAAACTCTCTTCTCTTCCCTTGGGGGTTATTTCTGCTCAGCATGAGTGCCCTGATTTGAGCATGATCGTGACACTCTGCTGTGGGCTCAGCCGAGGAAAGAAGCCAGAGCTTAAGGGCAGATCATCAGAGACTGATGGTTCTCAAAACATGATCTTTAAGAGGTGATCTCATAAAACAGAGAACATTGGCTTTCAAGTAGTGAATTGATCACAGATGTATTTATGGCCAAAATCTTCCTGTAGAAGCTCTGTTATTTCAACTTGATTGGAAGGGGAAAAGATTTTCTAAATGCTGTACACTCCTAGCTACACTGAAAAGGGGTTTCCGAGGTGATGCTGGAAGGATTAATCATCAATTACAGACTTCTCAGTAGATGGTTATGTTATTCAGGAACTGAACTGAAACTTCTCTTTGAGACATAATTTAGATGTCCTTGGTCAGGACAAGATAAGGCCTGGTTATGTTTCATCTCTGCTAAGGCGGTTGCCTCACTTTGCTTCATGGATGAAAACTCACAGTTGCAAACAGAACTGAATTCAAGTTGCTGGCAGAGTTTAAACAAGGCAGCTGTAGGTGACAGTATCTGTGGAGCCCAGGGCCAACAAAATCAATGGAAGGGAGGTTTCTCTGGTTTTCTTTTATAGAACTCACTTTTTGTTGTAGTTAATACATAAGGAGGTATAGTTAGTAACAGTCAATCCATTCTTCTTACAGAGAAGATCTGTAGTTAATAGTCTGTTAACTAGAGATAAGTTATTTGTCTTACCCAGAAGAGCAAATAAATGTCAGGTTAAGAAGGGGTAACAGGCCAACTACTCTCCTTTTCCTCTAAAGACTTTAGTCTCCCTCAGTTCAGTTCAGTTCAGTCGCTCAGTCATGTCCGACTCTTTGCGACCCCATGAATTGCAACACGCCAGGCCTCCCTGTCCATCACCAACTCATTTCCCTACCCACCTATTGAAAGTAGCTATTTTGCTGCTGACAAAGGATATAGTGAAAGAAAGGATTGTGTGGGAGGTTGGATTCTGAATTCATGTTCCATTCCTGGGTTCATTCTTTCATTACTCATTGATTCATTCATTCAGTACATAGATTGTGCATTTATTTACTTACAGCATGTAAATCTCCAAGGAGCACATTGTCTAATGGGAAGACAGTCCAGGAAATAGTGGGAAGATAGTGGGATTAGTACAATGACAGACACAAGACTAGACTGCCTTTGGAGATGGGGGGCACCCTAACCCACTAAGGGCTTCCCTGGTAGCTCCGACAGTAAAGAATCTGCCTGCAGTGCAAGAGACCCAGATTCGATCCTGGGTTGGGAAGATCCCCTGGAGAAGGAAATGGCAGCCCACTCCAGTGTTCTTGCCTGGAGAATCCCACAGACGGGGGAACTGTATGGGTTACAGTCCTTGGGGCCGCAGAGTTGGACACGATTGAGTGACTGACACTAACCCACTACAGAGGAATGAGAAATGCTTCCTAGGTGTAGGTGTTGACTCTGCAGGAAGGCGGAGGATGGGAAAGCATTCCAAAGCACAGAAAGAAACATATACAAAAGATGTTGAAGATTGCAGTGTACTGAGAGAGTGCAAATATGCCAGCATATTTGCTAGAGCCTTGTGCATTAAGAGGCATTACAGACTTTACAGAAAAGTCAAGACATTTCTGATATTTTAGGGTGGGGACCCAGCTTTAGCCTGCTGCCACAAGTTCGCTTATCCAGTTACCCTGAATTGATGTGTCTGTCTGGTAAACATCAGGCTTCACCACCTGTCACATATCCTAATTGGCTAATTGACAAACACCATTAGGAGGCTGTAAGGGCTCCCTTGGTGATTAAACTGCAGAAGCTGCGTCGTCACTGCTAATTCTGCTGAACCATGAGGAGGGCTGGCCCCTCCTGATTCCCTCAGTTATTTAGGAACACTGCCTTCCCATCTTCTCTAAAAGTCTGCTGCCCAGGAAAACAAGTGTTCTGGGTAACTCACCTTCCTTCTGCACCAAAGGGAAAGGGTAACAGTGCGTGCCTGCTGTGTGCTGTATTTTTTCTCTTTTTTAGCCTCTCACAATAGCATCTCTTAGCATTTATTTTCCCCATCTACAGGATAGGGAAGGGCTTCCTAGGTGGCTCAGTGGTAAAGAACCCTCCTGCCAATGAAGAAGATTCAATCCCTGGGTCAGGAAGATCCCCTGGAGGAGGAAATGACAACCCACTCTAGAATTCTTGCCTGGAGAATCCCCATGGATAAAGGGCCGTAGCAGGCTACAGTCCATAGGGCTGCAGAGAGTCAGATATGACTGAGTGATTAAACAGCAGGATAGAGAAATAGCAAGTGTAGAAGAGAGCCGTTTTTCCTTCTGGAGTGAAGCAGTCTCTTCAAAGGAAGATTCCTTGGTAGCCCAGCAATGCAAAAGGCTTGTCTCCCCATCCCTCCTGTACTGAAAGCAGTCAGCAAAGATCATGGCAGTAAATTGGCTATGCAAGTTGTTATAGCTGACGTTTTAAAAAATGTGCTGAAAATAGAGCTCTCTTTGTAAAGGCATCATGCACTTAGCACAGTGAGTGGCAGTGGATGGACTGGTTGGAACATTTGTGTGGCAGTGTGTGAACTGAGAGACTACAGATCACAGACTAGGCTAGACCCACTTGACCTAGCGAATGGGTTGCTGCTCTTTTCCTTCACTTTAGTCATTTCCCTCTATGGTGGCACTAAGTGCATTTCCCATGTGGCTTCACTCTTCTTCCAAATTGGTGCCAAACAAAATAAGGTGCTCAGAAGTAGACGGTGTCCTGGGCATTATAAGACACCCAGAATGAGCTTGTGAAGTGAAACTGTAGCGGACGAGCCTGCAGCCTGACAGTGTGGAATTGTGGGAATGGTGGATGCTCACATCTCAGGTACCTTTTGTGTGTGTGTGTGTGTGTGGTGAATTCAGTTACCCTGATACTCCATTCACGTTTGCTGCTAAACCCACACTCCAGTTTCAAAACGCTTAAAAGGAGAAATGGTGATTAGAAGAGTCACTTTACTCAGAGCAGAGACTGGTAATTGTATTTGTGTCTTGATTGTGGGCACCCTTTGAACGAAGATTACCTGACACCGTGAAAAAGCAAGTGCCTTGTTGATTGAATTGAATTATCTTCCCATTGGGGTGCTTGGACTGTAGCCTGCCAGGCTCCTCTGTCCATGGAATTTCCCCAGGCAAGAATACTGGAGTCCATTGCCATTTCCTTCTCCAGGGGATCTTCCTGACCCCGGAATTGAACCTGCATCTCCCACATTGACAGGCAGAGTCTTTACCTCTGAGCCACCAGGGAAGCCCAGGATGCTATTAGCCTGGACTAAACCTTCATAGAAGTAGGAAAAGGTACTCTTTGGGGGATGGTGTGGAGATGGGGCCAGAGAAAGAGAAAAACATCCCTTCCTCAAGTTGAAAATAACCCGAAGTCAGACTGCATGCATGTCTTGCCGAGCGGAATGAAGGCTGATTCTCATTGAGCCCCTTGGGTGGACGTTTTCTCCACTGACCTAGTGGAGAAAGTTCTAAGGGGCTGCAGAGACCAGAGTAAAGAGGCTGGGTAGGGTCAATAGCACACCATTCTGAAAACACGTGGTGTTATTTTCCAGTTGCCATCTTTCTCGGGGCTGTGTGCCACTTGGTGAAAGCTGTTTCCATGAGAACAAGCTGTGGATCTGTCTGTGTCCAAGCCAGTACCTTCAAACTCTTACTGTCACTAGAAGCGCATCAAGAGGATAGGAATGAATGGGCCAGCATCCATCCCCATTCCTGGGGAGAACGAACAAAACACAAAAGCCACACCATCTCCTGATGATGGGTTACTAGCATCACCCTCATACAAAAAGAATAAAGTGTGGGCTTAATCTTCCGATTTCTTGAGTTTCAACTATTATCTGCCCCTCATTTTCCACCCACTCCCCCTTGCCAATCCCTTTTCTTCCTTTAGACCTTCCGAAAATGCTGAGCTCAGGTGAGAGGCTACATTTTTTTTTAATTTCATAGCATCTACTGCGTCCAAGGGTCTTCCATATCCTAACAAGTCTTCTGTCCTTCATTCCTGAACCCCAAAGACTAGTTATCCTTCCTGACACTTGAGAATAAACATAGAACACAGCCTCACTTCCCCTTTTGGCCCTGTGATTGGAGGAGGACGTTGGAGCTGGAGTGATGATCTGGTACTTAGATTGCGGGGGAGGGAGAGTGAGGGCGTCACAGGGAAGTGATGCTGGTGTCTCGCAGACTTTTTTGGCTGAGATGTTATCCAAAATACATCTTACCTCACAACTCAGTACACACATACACTCACACTTACATATTGGGTTGGCCAAACGGTTCATTAGGGTTTTTCTGTAAGATCTTATGTAAAAATTCAACGAACTTTTTGGCCACCCTAATAGGTATTGAATAAATGAATCCAAAAATTGACTGCACAGTATACACTAATATTTTCTGTTTTGTTTCTTTTCAAATGCTGTCATATTGAGCTGATTTCAAGACTTATTAATGGGTAGTAACTACAAGTTTAGAGACTCTAGCCTTAGAGAATAGTTTGGCATGTGAGCCTCTGATGACATTTACCATCATCATCACATGGGGTGCCTGTTTAAAGGTGGGTGCCTGGCGTGCTGCGATTCATGGGGTCGCAAAGAGTCGGACACGACTGAGCGACTGAACTGAACTGAACTGAAGCCCAACTCAGACTTACCTGGTCAGCATCTTCTGGGAGTTGAGGCAAAAAATCAACATTTTAGCAACCTCTTAGTGGATTCTTTTGCACCTGAAGATTGGGAATCACTCCTGTATGTTTTGCTAGCAGGAGGTGGTTATTTTGTGTCAGGGAGATCGAAAGCAACAGCTGAGTGGCTGAGCAAAGAGGAAATGAGTTTGCATTGTTAACCCTGGAGCTTCTAAATTTTATCTTTAAAATTAATTCTGCTTTGTATCACTATTATAGCTTATCATAGATTTTTTTTTTCTCTTTGCAGATAAGGAGCTTGTGATCTTAGCTGCAGTTCATTGATAACCCCTCTTTTCCTTCTGAAGCTTAAATATTCTTTAGTGTCTGCTTAATATATTTCTGAGATAAATTCTAGCTTCACTTCTCTTTGCATATTTTAAGGCAAAAACTTTTTTCTGTAGATTCACATTCAGAGCATTTGGACTTAAAGAAAAATCATTTCCTTTTGTCCTATCATTTGTGTTTTTCAATAAGATTGTATTCCTTTATTGTATGCAGCTGTTTTTTTTTTTTTACAGAAAGTTTTTAAAAATTATTTTCCAGAATCTATTTATAGCTGCAGATGGCTCGACTATTGAACTTTGAGTCACTCACAAGGAACCCCTTTATTCTTATAGCTGCATTTGCTGCCATCAGCTTTTCTCTCAGCCAAGTTCACTTTGCAATTTCAATATATTGGAGTGTTTTGAGAGTGTACTTTTGTTCTTCTTTATATGATGAAGTTGTTTTACTTCTTGAGTAGTGTCATTTTGGGTGTTTAGTTTCCACGTCTTTTTCAATATTCTCCTCAAGTCAGGAACAGGCTGAACCCTAGGAGGAAATATGAAATGGAAATACATATCTTATTTTGAATGTGACTCTTCACTAAATATTTGCAGTTGGTACTCAAGATTAAATGAAGTGTCAGGCCAAGGTCTGGCCTGCCAGTCATGAGTCACGTCACTCTTCTGAACCTCAGTTTGCTCACTTACCAAGAAAGGGGCTGGATCACTCATTATCACGAGAGAGTTCACAAACAGCATTTCCCAGGTGAAGTCACCTTCACTCTTACCTCAATTCTGCAGTGACAGAAACTCAGGAAATGAGAGCTCCTCAGAATCCTAGCCTTAAAGACGATTCAGGCAGCCGTCTTAGAGCCTCCACAGATGGAGTTGTGCACTGGAATAACACCCTCTTTACAAAGAGAAATAGACGTGTATTAGGTCAGTGTGACAAGCATGTTCTCTCCCTGTAAAATCAGGGGCAGCTAACATTCAATGTGGAATTGTAGAATAAGGGTTGGAATTTAGGTTGTACATTTTATGTGAGCAAAGACATCCAGCCCTGATGGCCCTTAAAATGGATTGTTTCCATCAGCTTCCCTTGTCTGTAATTCTAAGATATACTTCTCAAAAATGTAAAAAACAAAATTATATACAAATGATTGGCTCGTGTGGGAAAAAAAAAGTTTTTTAGCTCATTAATGAGGAATGACAGCAGGATAAAAACATTTGTTCAAAGGCAAGATAAAGAAAATAATATATATGTATCAGTCCAAGGAGGGGGAGAAAAAGAATGTCAGAATAAGTTTTCCTAGTTAAAATGAAAGCTGCTCAATGACTTACAGTGAATAAAAGCAAAGCCTTTGAACTTATCTCTTCTAAGGGACAGAACTCTTATTTGCATCCTTTCACTTCTCTTCAAGTTGCCATCCACTTTTACAGAGGCTGAGCTCTGAGCCATAGAAATGCTAAGTCAGAGATGCAGTACCTTAGACTCAGATGACCCTTAGGCAGGCTTGTTAGGCAGTGTTCCAGTGTGCCTGATTTCCCAGTCTTTGATCTCTCATTTCTGTCAAGGACCCACCACCATCCCTCTTCAGAAATAACTTCCCTTAAGTCTAGCCTGGCTTGGGGATCATTCTTCTTCTGATGGCTTTGCTTGTCTCTTTTGTGATCAAATGCGTTTATTAATAGATTGTATTCTGTTATCTTCGGAATGTTCACTTACAAATAAGGTGACTCCCTGAGGGTCACTGTGTTTCTCTCCAGGCCCTTGAAAAGAAGCTGCTGAAGCTCTTCCTCCAGCATCCTCTGCTCCATTGCATGTCTGTTGAGCATCTGACAGGTCTGCAATGAGGATCACATTGATAGTGGTTTAGCCTAGAGCTGCTCTCTTTCTTGCCCTTAGATGAAGCACGGAGTTCATTCTTATTTGAGGACCTTTGTAGTGCCACACCACAGCATTCCTTGGACTGAGGAAGTTAAACCAGCACTGTTAGTGCTCAGTGCAGTGAAAGTTTGGTAGGTTGTAACCTGGCCAACAAAGGTCCATTTGGTAGAAGCTATGGTTTTTCCAGGAGTCATGTATGGATGTGAGTTCAGTTCAGTTCAGTTCATTTCAGTCACTTAGTTGTGTCCAACTCTTTGTGACCCCATGAACTGCAGCACGCCAGGCCTCCCTGTCCATCACCAACTTCCAGAGTTTACCAAAACTCATGTCCATTGAGTTGGTGATGCCATCCAACCATCTTATTCTCTGTTGTCCCCTTCTCCTTCTGCCCTCAATCTTTCCCAGCATCAGGGTCTTTTCAAATGAGTCAGCTCTTCGCATCAGGTGGCCAAAGTATTGGAGTTTCAGCTTCAACATCAGTCCTTCCAATGAGCATCCAGGACTGATCTCCTTTAGGAAGGACTGGTTGGATCTCCTTGCAGTCTCAAGAGTCTTCTCCAACACCACAGTTCAAAAGCATCAATTCTTCGGCACTCGGCTTTGTTTACAGTCCAACTCTCACATCCATACATGACCACTGGAAAAACCATAGCCTTGACTAAATGGATCTTTGCTCAGCTTGAACATCTGGAAGTTCACGATTCACATATCGCTGAAGCCTATCTTGGAGAATTTTGAGCATTGCTTTACTAGTGTGTGAGATGAGTGCAATTGTGTGGTAGTTTGAGCATTCTTTGGCATTGACTTTTTTGGGATTGGAGTGAAAACTGACCTTTTCCAGTCCTGTGGCCAGTGCTGAGAGTTGGACTATAAAG
This sequence comes from Cephalophus harveyi, assembly GCA_006410635.1. Taxonomy (NCBI): domain Eukaryota; kingdom Metazoa; phylum Chordata; class Mammalia; order Artiodactyla; family Bovidae; genus Cephalophus; species Cephalophus harveyi. Next base: position 614,998 of record SJYT01055108.1, on the reverse strand, counting down.
AAAGCTGAGCACTGAAGAATTGATGCTTTTGAACCGTGGTGTTGGAGAAGACTCTTGAGGGTCCCTTGGACTGCAAGGAGATCCAACCAATCCATCCTAAAGGAAATCAGTCCTGAATATTCATTGGAAGCACTGACGCTGAAGCTGAAACTCCAATACTCTGGCCACCTGATGTGAAGAACTGACTCATTGGAAAAGACCCTGACTCTTGGAAAGATTGAAGGCAGGAGGAGAAGAGGACGACAGAGGATGAGATGGTTAAATGGCATTACCGACTCAATGGACATAAGTTTGAGTAAACTCTGGAAGTTGGTGATGGACAGGGAGGTCTGGTGTGCAGCAGTCCATGGGGTCTCAAAGAATGGGACCTGACTGAGCTACTGAACTGAACTGAATGAGTTGCTTTTTAGATGCACTTAAGGGTGGGGGTTGATTGCCAATGGAGCCAGCCCTGTGATTAGAGGTTTGGAGGTTCAGTCCCACCGCTGACCTCCAGGGAAAGAGTTTGCAGGTGAAATCAGTCACCAATGGCCAATGGTTTAAGCAGTCATTCCTGTGTAGTGAAGCCTCTGTAAAGCCCCAAAAAGATGGGTCTCCAGGAGCATCCAGGTTGGTGAGCACATGGGATGTAGGGACGGAGTTGGGGAGGGTTGCGATCAGAGCCTGAAGAGAACATAGAGGTTCCACAACCTTTCCACAAATCCTGCCCCAAAGTATCTCTTCCATCTGGCGTTCCTGAATTATACCATTTTGTAATAAACTGGTGATCTGGTAAGTTCTGTAAGCCACTCTGGTAGATTACTCAAACCCAAGGAGGAAGCTGCTGGAACCTCTGAGATACAGCCGGTTGGGCAAAGGTATGAGTGACGACCTGGGTCTGAAGACCATTGTCTGAAATGGTGGGGTAGGGGTTGGGTAATGTTGTAGGATGGAACCCTTAACCTGTGGGATCTGACACGGCCTCTGTGTGGATAATTTCAGAATTGAGTTGAACTGTAGGACAGCCATCTAATGTTGCAGAGGGAACTCCCTACCCTCAACATACGCAACGACATTTTGCCCACATGGGTCTGTAGGTTATGGAGGTCGGTGAGCTGCTGGTGGAACTGAGAACTGGGAGCTTGAGTCGAGAGCTGGCGGGGAGTCAAGCCAGAGTACGCCTAGGAGCCAGAGAGCAGGGGCGGGTGTGGGGAGGGCCAGCAGGCTGTCCTGAGTTGACATGCTGGAATGGTCTTTGGTCAAGCTGGGCTGACTTGGTGCTGGCTGGACAAGTGAGAAGGCCCAAGGGCAGAGCTGATGGTTACTAACTAGAAAATCCATACTTTATTATTTTCTTCCAGCCTCACTGGTAGTATAGAATTGTCCTCAAAGTCAATTCATGCCTTGAATTGTCAAGTTTAAAGGAACAGGGCTACCCCAGTGGTGTCTGGAAGAATAAACCCAAGTACCCGGTGGTTTGTGGGCAAACTGGAACCGTCTGTGAAGTAGGTGTTGGTTTGGTCCTTAAAGCAAAGGGCTGAGCCACAGGGAGGCTGCCGGGGCATAGGAACTGCTTCTGGGGTGGCTATCACTCACCATGACATGGTCAAGACACTAGATACACTTGCCCTTAAAATCCAAGTGCAGAGACCTGGCTCTGCTGCTAAGGCTTTTCATGGGACTCAAAACTGAAAACACAAGCATTAAGTTTCTGACCTTTGCCTTGAGGACATTATTCAGACCTGCAGATGAACTTGCTTAGAAATACCAATGAAAGCTCAACTTGAATTATGGTGAAGTCCTGCACCTCCTGTTAAGGCTTCTGTTCTCAGGTGGATTAGAGGCAGTTGCAGCATGTGCTGACAAGTGGTTAACATTGAAGTGAGTTTTGTAGAACTGTATCCTTACCCAGAGTGTTGTTTCAAGAGGCTCGTTGGCCCTTTTGGAACAGAAAAATCTAGCATTGTGTTCATAATCCAGATTCCCCCAAGGTAGCCTGGCACAGAATAGAGACTTTACAAGAAAAATCTTGATTTTCTTGGGTGAGGGTGGAGCACGAAAAGCTGGAGTGTGAAGAGCTAGAGCAGCTGGGAGCAGTTTGCACAGATGCTGGGGGAAAACCACAGAAGAGCTCTGATGAGAAGAAATACAGCAGACGTGATGAACTATTCATCTTTAGTTTGCTGGGCAGTTGGAAATGGATAAAAACTGCCTGACCAGCTAAGAGAGTATGTGTCAAGAAAAAAAAAATCATGATTCAGTGGAAGGAACTCAGCAGATGAGGTCAGATACTCTAATACTGAAATCCTCAGGCTTACTCTATTCCACCTGGACAAGTCCATTCGTCAAGTTCAAAGTTCAGTGCCCTAGTTAGTGGGAAAAGCATGCTTCTGCCACACAGAGTTGCTGGGAGATCAAAGCAATCATATATCGGAAAGTGCCTGGTTAAGGGGTTCATCCCTGGGGGGCGGGAAATGCAACTTAAACCTTGCAATCCTTAGAATTATTTTTGGACAGGAAATATATCAGAAGTAACCGCTACCCGTCTGCTGCTAAGCAGGAGAGCAGCAGCCACATGGCAGAATTTATTGCAGCTGATTTTGAGACCAGCCAGCTGTGTGTCCTATTTCTGTGAATTATTGATTCCTGGAGTCTTACGTCTGTATCATTTTAAAGCTTCATTTTGTTGTTTGCTACTTCTAAGAGAATCGTAGAACTGGCTATTAAAATTCAGTCTCCTCTAACCTTAGGAAATATTTCTAGAGAAACAGATTACTTTCATATTTAAACCATATATTAGTCTCTCATCCTGAGGAGTTTGCCATAGAGATACATCAAGTCTAAGGCTCAGGAGAGCCAAGCCTCTTAGCCAGCAACTGTGACTTTACAGTTAATGAGCTAATCTGCTAACCTGGCACTAGTCGACATCCATCTCTACTGTTGTGGTTAGTGCATCCCCACTGCCTGGTGTTGGCAGTGTTTAGCGACACTTACCCTTTTGCCCCTTCTGGGTTCGATACTGTGGAGCAAACACCCGAGAATCACAGGCCAGTAGCGCAATGAAGAACTTTACTATTATTCTAAGTCTGCAACAAATGTTTCCCCCTTGCAGGGATTCCAGTTCACTGTGTTGAGAAACATGTCTCAGAGCTAAGACAGAAGTGGGCTTCCTAATGTCCATTGCAAACATAGGCTTTGTGACTCTCATATTCAGATGTGACTGAAGAGTGTGGCTAGGCTTGCAGAGAAAACACCAGCCCACTTAGCAACCAGCCAGAGGGTCCACAGGACTGCTCTCCACGCCTATGCTTAATTACTAATGCAACAGAGATAACTAAGATGCGCCACCATCCCCCATAGGTGTGCTGCTTGTCAGTGGAGAGACCATGACTCGGAATGAAAGTGGAAAGGGAGCAGAAGGATGAGAGATCCCAGCGACAGGGCCAAAGAGGGGTGCAAAAGCGGGGACCTCGGGTAGAGACATTTCATACACTAGTGAACAGAGTCCCAAGAGTAACAGACTCACCAAGCATGTTAGCTGTTTGTCACCTCCACCCCCTCCTCCTTCGCACCCATCTCCCGCTATTCCTCCCCTTCCTACCTTCGATGAAAGAACATGAAGATGAAAGGGCCTGGAAATAAACCTGAAATGTTTCCCCCACTCGAGGCAGGAAATATCCGTGGAGAGTCTATGTGGTGCGTGTGTGTTCAGTTGCTTCAGGCGTGTCTGACTCTTGGCGATCCTCTGGACTATAGCCTACGAGGCTCTTCTGTCCATGGGATTCTCCAGGAAGGAATACCGGAGTGGGTTGCCATGCCCTCCTCCAGGGGATCTTCCCTGCAAAGGGATTGAACCCCCGTCTCCTGCATTGCAGGTGGATTCTTTATTGCTGAGCCACCAGGAAGCTCGAGCCTATGATCAGTTCAGTTCATCGCGCAGTCGTGGCCGACTCTTTGTGACCCCATAGACTGCAGCATGCCAGGCTTCCCTGTCCATCACCAACTCCCGGAGCTTGCTCAAACTCCATTGTTTGAGTTTGCTCAAACTCAGTGGACTCCATGTCCATTGAGTCAGTGATGCCATCCAACCATCTCATCCTCTGTCATCCCCTTCTCCTCATGGTCTCAATCTTTCCCAGCATCAGGGCCTTTTCCAGTGAGTCAGTTCTTCACAAAATGTGCCCGAAGTAGTGGAGTTTCAGCTTCAGCATCAGTCCTTCCAACGAATATTCAGGACTTATTTCTTTTAGGATTGACTATTTTGACCTCTTTGCAGTCCAAGGGACTCTCAAGAGTCTTCTCCGACAACACAGTTCAAAAGCATCAATTCTTCAGCACTCAGCTTCCTTTATGGTCCAACTCTCACATCCATATGTGACTACTGGGAAAAAAACGTAGCTTTGACTATGCAAACCTTTATCAACAAAATAGTGTCGCTGCTTTTAAATATCTGTCTAGGTTTGTCTTAGGTTTTCTTCCAAGGAGCAAGCGTCTTTTAATTTCATGGCTGCAGTCACCATCTGCAGTGATTTTGAAGCCCCCCAAAATAAAGTTTGTCACTGTTTCCATTGTTTCTCCATCTATCTGTCATGAAGTGATGGGATTGGATGCCATGATCTTCGTTTTTTGAATGTTGAGTTTTAAGCCAGCTTTTTCATTCTCCTCTTTCACCTTCATCAAGCGGCTCTTTAGTTTTTCTTTGCTTTCTGCCATAAGGGTGGTGTCATCTGCATATCTGAGATTCTTGATATTTCTCCTGGCAATCTTGATACCAGCTTGTGGTTCAGCCAGCCAGCATTTTGCATGAGGTACTCTGCATATAAGTTAAATAAGCAGGGTGACAATATACAGCCTTGACGTACTCCTTTCTCAATTTGGAACCAGCCTGTTGTTCCATGTCTGGTGTTCTAACTGTTGCTTCTATTAGTCTGTGACATCTTGTGCCAAAAACCAGAGAAGTTATCAGAGCAAGTGGGTCATATTATGATATCAACATGAAGGACTCCACTTGGCCAAAAATGAGGAAACTTGAGCTTGCAAAAGAATGTTGCAGTTGATTGTAACACATTATATATAAAAAGACCCATAGATTCATATTGATGATGTACTTTTAAAAGGTCATTCCCCTCCCCGCTGGAAAAAAACTCCTTGGGACACCACTGGAAATATTTAGTCCACTCATTCTCTATTTTAAAAATGAAAGGAAAGAATTGGCATTCATTTTGCCTTTCTTGTACAAACTGTATGATCTACTCCACAAACTTGGTAGAAAAAGTAGCATCTGGTTTGCTTTTTAATCTACTCACACAAGTCCCACAGCCTTATTATCAAGAAGTCCTGCATCTCAAGTTGGAGAACCCTACATTCCACCCTGGAGCTTCCCAGATGGTGCTCATAGTAAAGAACCCGCCTACCAATGCAGGAGACGTAAGAGATGCAGGTTCAGTCGCTGGATGGGAAAGATTCACTGGAGGAGGGCACAGCAACCCACTCCAGTATTCTTGCCTGGAGAATCCCATGGTCAGAGGAGCCTGGTGGGCTATGGGCCATGAGGGTGCAGAGTCAGACACGACTGAAGCGACTTAGCACACACATCCCACACTACTCCCTGGACAAGACTGGGGCTTCCTCTGCTCAAAGGGAGGGCAGACAGACCTGGCTCCAGTGTCATAGGTCACATGATGTCACTGTGGAGTTTTGTCCTGCCCAGTCCCAACCACCCTGCAGCTTTTTGCCTTTGCTCATTTCCAGCATGGCCCAGGGGCCATGGAGGCAGGGCGTGGCCTGACCCTCAGAATTAAATCCCTCTCCGTTCACACACAGAGCACATCATGGCCAGTTCTGACTAGTTTCCAAACTCAACCACATGGTATGTCAGAACCAGTCACTTCATCTTTTCAACAAAATACTAGCTCTACAATGTAGCAGGTACCATTTAAGGAGTTTGGAATATATCAGTGAATAAAACAAGGATCCTTGCCCGCCTCAAGGAACTTGGGAAGTGAACATCTCCCACATCTCCCTTCAGGCCTTTATCTGAGCCCAGGTTACCAACAAAAACATCCTCCCCTCCTGATGACTTTCGCTTTGGGTGAGGGGATGTTCTCTCATTCATGAATCATTCTTTCATTCATGGATATTCTCTCATTCATGGATTCATTCTCTCCCCGTGGATCATCTGACCCTCTCCTGTATTCCTGCCTGGGTAATCTCACAGACAGAGGAGCCTCATGGGCTACAGTCCACGGGGTCACAAGAATCAGGACATGACTTGGCAACTGAGCACGCATGCATCATTAAGGTACATGTCAAATGTGGGGACCGGATTTTGCTGACACACTCACGCACCTCTTCTATAGTCAGGTAGGACTTTCTGATTGTGTGAGTGAGTGCCATGAAAGTGATCTTTCCACATATATCAGGTTATTTCAGGTCTTCAAACTTCACATACACTACTTCATTTAAAATTGTGTCTTACCCATCTAGCACATCGTAAGGTCCAGGTGAACCTTATGATGTGCTAGGTACTATTTGAAGGACTGAGGATATAGCAGTGAAAAAAAGATATAGCAATAAAGCACAGACATCATGAGTTTACCAGTGATGATATCTGACTTGACCCTACCAATCCTGCAAGATGGGTAAGAAACACAATGTTAAATGAAGTAGTATTAGTCCCCTCATTTCCTTTTCAGAACATGTACTAGCCCCTCTGGTGTGTGAAGTACCACGGAGAGCAAATTTCAGTGTGCTCAGAACTTGGCAGACAGCAGTTCAGAGTGGGGTTGAAGACACTGCATTTTCACACCATTCTGAGAGATGGCGATGCATCTGTTCAGGACCAATCACCCTTTAACTGGCAAGACAGTTTTTTTTTCTCATAAAGCAAAGATGTAACAAAATTCTAGCCCCTTTCCTTCTAGTATATTGTTGGAAATAGGCAGGTGGGGTGAGATGTTGCTATACCCTATTTCATAGGACCTAAAATACCTTTCCCTATAAAACACAGCCTGATTTCAGAGAACTGAAAACATGAAGGAAAAAAAAAAAACAGTACATCTTAGAATCTATGAAATGAGGCACTTGAGTGGCATTAGAATATAATAGTTGAGTGACTGGAGTCAGACAGACGTGCCCCCTCTATTCAGTACCTCTGTGACTGTGGGCGAGCTTGAATTTCCTCACCTCCAATACGGCAGAAACCACCAAGGCTGCCTGGTGATTAGACTTGACCCCGTCAGCTTGATATATTAGTTCTCTGCCCAGTGACATGAAAATCCACAAATGACCACTTTGTATTTCCTTCAGCATTCCATACTTCTCTGAAGTGAAATAACTGGGTATAGAATAATAATACTCTCCTGCTTGGAGAGTATTAATCTTCACATTTTGCCCTATATAGCTCTAAACTGTTTTACTCCTTTGCAAGAATGTATTTCAGGTATGATGTGTGTTAAAACAAATATACATTTTAAAATGTGCTCAGTCGCTCAGGTGTGCCAAATTCTTTGCAATCCCATGGACTGTAGCCCACCTGACTCTTCTGTTCATGAAAATTTTCAGACAAGACGCCTGCAGTGGGTTGCTATTTCCTCTTCCAGGGCATTTTAAAATAATCAGTTAAAAAGCAAACCCAATCATTGCTTGATATGTGCATTGTTTGTTGCAGAGGGTGTGCAGCAAACCTTACTAAAAATAGCAGTCACATTGTTAAATATTTGAGTGTGACTTGCTGAGCACATTGGCTGGTGTCCAGCACAGTGGGTCTCAGTGGACATGACACATGAATGCGTTTCCCTCTGGAAGGCAACCTCTTCTCTCTCTGCCCCTCTCTCTCTCACTGCTGTTTCTCAGCACTTGGAACCGTGCTCAGAACATGGAAAGACTCAGTACACATTTGATGAACATGTGAACCTCAGACTATCTCTTGTGGGTGGTCACAAGGAGGCCTGGGGGTTGGGGAAAACTTTAGCTGGTGGCACTGGCCTTAATGCAGAGAGAACAGGCTGAGGCCCATAGCTGAGAAGGGTGAATGGCTGGAATTGCGAAACCAAACCCAAGAAAGGGAGTGAGGGAGCTACTCAAGCCGGGCCCCAGGGGCTGGTGTTCCTTAAAGGAGTACTTCTAGGTCTTCTAAGACTTCTTTAAAAAATGAACTGTAGTTCACTTACAATGTTTCAAGTGTACAGCCAGGTGATTCCGTTATATGTATATATACAGATATATATATTCTCTTTCAGATTCTTTTCCATTATACGCTACTATAAAATAAAATATTGAATATAATTTCTGTGCTATAAAATAGGTCCTTGTTGTTGATCTATTTTATATATAGTAGTATGTATCTGTTAATCCCAAACTCCTAATTTATCACCTCTTCTTACAGTGACTTCCCCTTTGGTAACCACACGTTTGTTTTCTATGTCTGTGAGTCTTATCTGTTTCGTAAATAAGTTCATTTGCATCAGTTTTTTTAGATTCCACATTAAGTGCTATCACATGGTATTTGTCTTTTTCTGTCTGACTTACTTAATGTAATAATCTCTAGGTCCATCCATATTGCTACAAATGGCATTATTTCATTCATTTTAATGGCTGAGTGATATTCCATTGTATATATGTGCCACTTCTTTATCCATTCATCTTTCAACAGACATTGAGATTGCTCCCATGTCTTGGCCACTGTAGTGCTCCTGTGAACTCTGGGGTGCGTGTATCTTTTCGAATTATAGCTTTGTCCAGATACCTGCCCAGGAGTAGGATTGCAGGATCGTATGGTAATTCTGTCTTCAGTTTTCTGAGGAAACTCCATAGTGTTTTCCAGCTTTTGTTATTTGCAGACTTTTTGATCTTGGCCATTCTGACTGGTCTTGAGGCGATACCTCATTGTAGCTTCAATTTGCATTTCTTAAAAATAAGCAATATTGAACTTCTTTTCATGTGCCTGTAGGCCATCTATATATTGTCTTTGGAGAAATGTCTATTTAGGTTTTCTCCCTGTTTTTTGATTGGGTTGTGTCTTTTTGATATTGAGCTCTATAAGCTGTTTATATATTTTGGAAATTAATCTCTTGTTGGTTGCATTGTTTGCAAATATTTTCTCCTGTAGATTTTCTTCTCATTTTGTTTATGGTTTCCTTTGCTGTGCAAAAGCTTTGAGGTTTAATTATGTTCTATTTGTTTATTTTTGCTTTTGTTTCTACTCTAAGAGACAGATCCAAAAAATATATATTGCTGTGATTTATATATCAAAGCATGTTCTGTCTGTTTTCCTCTAGGAGTTTTATAGTATCCAGTCTTACATTTAGGCCTTTAATTAATTTTGAGTTTGTTTTTGTATATGGTGTTAGAAAATGTTCTAATTTCATTCTTTTCAATTCATTTGAATCAGTTCTAATGAGATGGATGAAACTGGAACCTATTATACATAGTGAAGTAAGCCAGAAAGAAAAACACCAATACAGTATACTGACACATATATATGGAATTTAGAAAGATGGCAATGATGACCCTGTATGCGAGACAGCAAAAGAGACACAGATGTATAGAACGGACTTTTGGACTCTGTGGGAGAGGGAGAGGGTGGGATGATTTGGGAGAATGGCATTGAAATATGTATACTATCATGTAAGAAACGAAGCACCAGCCTATGTTTGATACAGGATACAGGATGCTTGGGGCTGGTGCACGGGGATGATCCAGAGAGAGGGTATGGGGTGGGAGGTGGGAGGGGGATTCAGGATTGGGAGCTCCGTGGTGGAGTCATATCAATGTATGGCAAAACCAATACGGTATTGTAAAGTAAAATAAAGTAAAAATAAAATTAAAAAAAAAAATTCATTCTTTTCCCAGCACCACTTATTGAAGAGATGGTCTTTTCTCCATTGTTCTGGCCTTCTTTGTCATAGATTTCCATAAGTGCATGGGTTTATCTTGGGGCATTCTATCCTGTTCCATTGATATATCTGTCTGTTTTTGTGCCAGTACTATACTGTTTTGATAGTATAGTCTGAACCCAGGGAGCATGATTCTTCCAATTCCATTCTTCTTTCCCAAGCTTGTTTTTTTATTTATTTATTTTAATTGGAGGCTAATGACTTTACAATATTGTAGTGGTTTTTGCCATACATCGACATGAATCAGCCATGGGCGCACATGTGTTCCCCATCCTGAAACCCCCTCTCACCTCCCTCCCCATCCCATCCCCGAGGGTCATCCTTGTGCACCAGCCCTGAGCACCCTGTCTCATGCATCAAACCTGGACTGGTGATCTGCTTCACATATGATAATATACACGTTTCAACGCTACCCTCTCAAATCATCCCACCCTCGCCTTCTCCTACAGAGTCCAAAAGACTGTTCTTTACATCTATGTCTCTTTTGCTGTCTTGCATATAAGGGTCATCGTTACCATTTTCTAAATTCCATATATATCCTTTAGTATACTGTACTGGTGTTTTTCTGACTTACTTCACTCTGTATAATAAGCTCCAGTTTCATCCACCTCATTAGAACTGATTCAAATGCACTCTTTTTAATGGCTGAGTAATATTCCATTATGTATATGTACCACAGCTTTCTTATCCATTCATCTGCCAGTGGGCATCTAGGTTGCTTCCCTGTCCTGGCTATTGTAAACAGTGCTGTGATGAACATTGGGGTACATGTGTCTCTTTCAATTCTTGTTTCCTTGGTGTGTATGCCCAGCAGTGGGATTGCTGGGTTGTATGGCAGTTCTATTTCCAGTTTTTTAAGGAATCTCTATACTGTTCTCCATAGTGGCTGTACTAGTTTGCATTCCCACCAACAGTGTAAGAGGGTTCCCTTTTCTCCACACCCTCTCCAGCATTTATTGCTTGTAGACTTTTGGATAGCAGCCATTCTGACGGGCGTGAGATGGTACCTCATTGTGGTTTTGATTTGCATTTCTCTCATAATGAGTGATGTTGAGCATCTTTCCATGTGTTTGTTAGCCATCTCTATGTCTTCTTTGGAAAAATGTCTGTTTAGTTCTTTGACCCATTTTTTGATTGGGTCATTTATTTTTCTGGAATTGAGCTACATGAGCTGCTTGTATATTTTTGAGATTCTTTGTCAGTTGCTTCATTTGCTATTATTTTCTCCCATTCTGAAGGCTGTCTTTTCACCTTGCTTATAGTTTCCTTTGTTGTGCAAAAGCTTTTAAGTTTAATTAGGTCCCATTTGTCTATTTTTGCTGAGGTGGGTCATAGAGGATCCTGCTGTGATTTATGTTAGAGAGGGTTTGCCTATGTTTTCCTCCCAAGCTTGTTTTAACTATTTTTGGTCTTTTGTGTTTCCATACAAATTTAAATTTTTTTCTTCTAGTTCTGTGAAAAATGCTATTGGTAATTTGATGGGAATCATATTAAATTGTAGATTGCCTTGGGTATTGTGGTCATTTTCACAATATTGTTCCTCCAAGCCAAGAACATGGTACATCTTTTCATCTATTTGTGCCCTCCTCAGTTTCTTTGATCAGTGTCTTGTAGTTTTCAGAGTACAGGTTTTTTGCCTCCATGGGAAAGTTTATTCCTAGGTATTTTATTCCTTTTTGATGTGATGGTAAATGGGATTGTTTCCTTAATATCTCTGATAGTTCATTGTTAGTATACAGAAATAAAACAGATTTCTGTATGCTAATTTTGAATCCTGCAATTTTATCAAAGTCATTGATGAGCTCTAGTACTTTTCTAATGTCACTTTTAGGATTTTTCTATGTATAATATCATATTACATGCAAATAATGAGTTTTACTTTTTCCTTTCCAATTGGGATTCCCTTTGTTTTTCTTCTCTGATTGCTAGGACTTCCAAAACTATGTTGAATAAAAGTGGCAAGAGTAGGCATTCTTGTTTTGTTCCTGTTCTTAGAGGGAATGCTGTTAATTTTTCACCATTGAATATGATGTTAGCCATGGGTTTGTCATATATTGCTTTTATTATGTTGAGGTAGGGTCCATCTATGCCCACTTTCTGAAGACTTTTAAAATCATAAATGGATGTTGAATTTTATTTCTTTTTTAAGTTTTTTTCTTTGAATGTTGAATTTTTATCAAAAGTGTTTTCTGCACCTGCTGAGATAATCATATGCTTTTTATCCTGTTAATGTAATATGTCACACTGATTGATTTGTGGATACTGAAAAACCCTTCCATCCCTGGGATAAGTCCCACTTGATCATGGTGTATGATCCTTTTAGTGTATTGAGTTTGCCAATATTTTGTTGATAATTTTTTGCATCTATGTTCACCAGTGATATCTGCCTGTATTTTTCGTTTTTGTGTGTTTTCTTTGCCTGGTTTTGGTATCAGGGTGATGGTGGCCTCACAGAATGTGTTTGGAATTGTTTCTTCCTCTGTAATTTTTTGGAATAGTTTCAGAATAGGTGTTAACTATTCTTTAAATGTCTGTTGTTAATTCCTTCCAGTGTATTTTTCATTCTAGTTATTGTATACTTCATCTGCTGGGTTGTTCTTTGTATTTCCTAATTGTTTATTTAAAACTTCTAACTTCTCACACTGCATCTATTCTGCTCCCAAGTTCTTTGATCAGCTTTAAGATCATTACTCTGAACTCTTTCTCAGATAGATCATCTTTCTCCACTTCATTTAGTTCTTCTCCTGGAATTTTATTCCTTGATCTAGAACACAATCTTCTGCCACCTCATTCTGTCTCCGTTGCTGTTTGTATTTTTATGTCTGTTGTAGATTAGTTATATTTCTCAACCTTGGACAAGTGGCCCTCTGTAGATGTCCTATGCGCCCCAGCTGTGTACTCCCCTTTCATCACTGAAGCTAAATGCTCTAGGGGTTCCCCCTAAGAGGGCTGCAAGGGTCCTTCTCTGTGGTGGGCTGATGCAGGCAGTCCAGTAGGCTTGGGTGGTTGACATGCCCTGCCCTGTGCAGATGCTGCCAGTACCGTTTAGTCGGGCCAGGTTACCAGTTGGTTGATTGTGAACCCTGGGAGGCCTTGGAGGTGGTGCTGGCTCACTGGTGGGCAGACACGGGGTCCCAAAGACTCGGGCTGTTGCCCACCTACTGACAGGTGAAGTCAGATACTGGGCTTAGTGCTGGACTACTAGCAGGCAGAGCTGGTTCCTAGAGTCTGGCTGGAGGGCCCAGGGGTCTCAGAGCTCATTTCAGATCAGTGACTTAGGGGCTCAGAGGGAGGGTGGCGAGTTTCCCAGTACAGTTGGGTGTGAAGTTTGTGGCATCCAGAAGGGTACATTGGCCTGCTGGTGGGCAGGGCCAGGGCTCAGCTGGCACCGAGGCAGGGTCCAGCTTGCATTGTGGGATCATAGATTTGGGGCTTCTAATGTCTGTCCTCTGTGGGTGAGGCTGATCTGGAGGCTTGTGCAGGCTTCCTGAAGAGAAAGGCATAAGCCTGTTTTGGGGTGAGTCCAGAGGTGGCTGTGGAGCTTAAGAAGTTAGGCAGCCTGCCTGCTAATGGGCAGGGCTATCTATGTCCCTGCCCAGGTCATTGTTTGCCCTGAAGCATCCCAGTCTGGGGACTTCCCAGGTAGCACAAGTGGGTAAAGAATCCACCTGCCAAAGCAAGACACAGGAGACATGGGTTCGATCCCTGGATCGGGAAGATCTGGAGGAGGAAATGGCAACCCACTTCAGTGTTCTTGCCTGGAAAATCCCATGGAGAGAGGAACCTGGCTGCTACAGTCCATCAGGTTGCAAAGAACTGGACATGACTGAGTGACCAAGCATGCACTTGTCCCAGCCCTGGAGCCTGTAGTCTGTGGGTGAGGCCAGGTCTTGGTGCTAATGACTCAATATGGCAGGAGTGTTCATGTGGCTGAATATTCCCCAGTATGTCTGCCATCCATGTCTATGTACCCAGAGTGAGCCAAGCTCCTGCCTCTCCAGGAAACCTTCCAAGACCAGCAGGCAGGTCTGGCTTAGCCTTCTGTCAAACGGATGCTTTTGTCCTGGGTCTTGGTATGCATGAGATTTTTGTGTGCATGAGAGTGAAGTCTATGTTCCACTCAATCCTGTGGGGCTCCTACAGTTAAGCCCCACTTGGTTTCAAAGCCAAATGCTCTGGGGCTTATCTTTCTGATGTTGAACCTTGGGCTGGGGAGCCAGACTGTGGGACTCAGAATGCTCACTCCTGTAGAAGAACCTCTGCAGTATAATTATTCTCCAGATTGTGGGTTGCCCACCCAGGGGGGATGGGATTTGATTATATCACCAGTCCACCCTACCCGCCCCTCCATCTCATTGCAGTTCCTTCTTTGCCTTTAGTTGTAGGTATTTCCTAGTAGGTTCTAGTCTTTTTCGTCGATGGTTGTTCCCCAGATAGGTGTGATTTTGGTGTGCTCATGAGAGGAAGTGAGCTCAGGGTCTTTCTACTCTGCCATCTTGGCCTCTCTCCCTTTCACAATATTTTTTGCCTACAGTACTGAAGCACTGATTAGAATACCAGAGAAAATACAATGATGGGCTTCCTGGCTCTTGCTTAGAGGCAGAGAATATGCTGAGCACTGTACCCAGCACAGCACCAGGCATGGTGAGCAGGAAGGAAAGGTCTTTGGCTTAGTCCTAATATCCAGCTGCAAAGGGCTAACTCTGGCTTCTCCCAACACCGGGGGTTGCTCCAGAACAGAGACATGAACGTGCCCCTGGGAAATTCTCACCTGTATACACCTGATGATTGCAAGTTAAAAAAAAAAAAAAAAAAAAACACCTCCTTTTCTAGTTCTGAGTGGGACTTTGGAAATTCCACGGATGTTCCTGAAGAACAGAAAAATCTTCACGATTGGTGTGTGTGTGTGTGCTATGCTCAGTCATGGCTGCTTCTTTGCGACCCCCATGGACTGTAGCCCGCCAGGCTCCTCTGTCCATGTGGTTTTCCAGGCAATAGAGTGGGTTGCCATTTCCTCCTCCGGGGACCTTCCTGACCCAGGGATTGAACCCAAGTCTCCTGCATTGGCAGATGGATTCTTGACCACTAGCGCCAAGACTGGGGGGAGCTGCCTAATCTATTACAAATCTATTATGTTACTGAAATTAGTTTGAAAAGATGGTTCGTCAATAAGTTTCACAGGCAAAAGTCCTCAACCTACCTAAATACCACCCCCCCCCCACCCTCACATTTTCTCACCTTCCAGGTGACCCTGTACAAGAGCTCTGACATGGAGGACTTCGGATTCAGTGTAGCAGATGGCTTGCTGGAGAAAGGAGTCTATGTCAAAAATATTCGCCCAGCTGGGCCAGGAGATCTTGGTGGCCTAAAGCCCTACGATAGGCTCTTACAGGTAAGACCTCAGATGAAATTTTATCTAACTCTTTAATGTCTTATTTGACCAGTGCTCACACATCCTCCTTTGTCTCAAGACCAGATCAGAGGCCCTCCTAGAGAGGATAGACACTTTTTCCCTTAGTAGAATTTACCAGTTACCAAAACAGTGTGTTTCCCTGAATACATTCCCCAGCAGATTCTAAACTTCTTGAGAATAGGCATGTGTGAGTGCTGCTGCTTCCTGTCAGTCTCTTTGCAACCCTATGGACTACAGCCCACCAGGCTCCTCTGTCCATGGGATGTTCCAGGCAAGAAAACTGGGGTGGACTGCCATGCTGGTACCTTATTCTCCCATTTCCCATTTTGCAGTGTTTGACATCTCATCTCACACAGCATCTAAAATCCAAAAGCTGAACCGTATTTACTTAATGGAGTAATATCACGATCAGGTTTGGTTGTACTGAGGAAAGCAAATTCCTAGATCTTATGTCCAGTTTTCAGGAAGAGCATTTTGCAGGAACAGGAGAAGGGTCACCATCGGTCTTGAACAGGTATTCAAATAGAATGAGTTTGTCCCTAAATAGCTGACTTTCCAAGCATGAGGCTGCTCTGATGGTTGGCTTTTAGACACATGTTCACCAAAGCAAGTTTACATTGATTCATTAGACAGTTTTAAAACCAATTCTGATGATCTTTTTACCATGGCAATATAACAATTAGACTTGTCCTAAGAATATGGAACACTTTCGTTTTCCATAGATATTCCAGTATTTGTTGAGTAAATAACGATGGACAAATGATTTGACCTCTGTAAATTAGAGCTATACCTACTTTTGTGGAAGCTGAGGCTATAGAAGCAGACTGGACTCAGAATTGTGAAGGGCATTGAATGCCAAGCTTTTAAGACTTCATTCTGGAGGTATATTAATTTCTTAAGCAGAATGACATATTTCATAATTTAGAAAGACAATACAATTACGTCCTAGGTGGACTGCTGTAGGGTGAAGAAGGGGAGGATCGCAGGAAAGGAGGCCGGGGGTAAGGGTAAGACGCTGGTGCCAGACCTGAGCCCCTACTGCCTTCTGTGCATCCTGGGGGAGCAGTCTGCAAGGCAGCTTCCAGTTTGCGTTTGTTGCTTAAGAGAGATGTTAGAGCCAAAACTAAAGATTTGGGATACTGAACACATGGATTTCAATAAAGTTGCCTAGGGTGGATTTCTAGTAAGAAAGAGAACTAAAGATAGAACTCTAAGGAAAACAGAATTTAAAGGATAGGATGAAGTAAAGGCGAGAAAGGGATGAAAGTGAGCAGTTAAAATGGTATGAAGGTCAGAGCAAAGTGGTGTCATCAGAGCCAAGGAAAGAGTTTTCAGGATGAGTAGGTGTCAAGAGTGGCTCAAGGGGATGAGAACTCAAAATACCATTCCTGTGTTGAACAGCTAGGGTCATTTATACAATATAAGGCTTCCCTGGTTGCTCAGCGGTAAAGAATCTGCCTGCCAATGCAGGAGACACAGGTTCAATCCCTGGGTCGGGAAGATCCCCTGGAGAAGGAAATGGCAAGCCACCCCAGTATTCTTACCTGGGAAATCCCACAGACAGAGGAGCCTGGCAGGCTACAGTCCATGGGGTCACAAGAGAGTCGGACATGACTCAGCAACTAAACAACAACAATACAATATAATGGTCAGGTCCCAAACTAAGACGATGGGAGAGAGCATGGAAAGTCAAGGACTGGAAGGAAGCAGCATGGAGATGGTTTTTAAACTCGGGGTGGGGGTGGGAAGAATAAGGAAACATGAAAGATGAGCACATGTACAAGCTCAGAAGGGCGTGGGATCATGAGAACTGCTGAGCGAGGTAGTTCAGTATCATCAAGAGCACGAGTTGTGGGGGACTTCCCCAGCAGCCCACACTGGTTAAGACTCTGCCGTGCAATGCAGGGAGCATGGGGTTCAGTGCCTGGTCCAGGAGCTAAGCTCCCACATGCTGCAGGGTGCAGCCAAAAATTAAAAAAGAAAACAAAAAACAAAACACGGCACACACTTCAGAATCAGCCAGACTGCCTGAGATCACATCTTTGCTGGACCACTCACCAACATCCTCTCTGGACCGCTTACCAGCTGCTAGTCTTAGGCACTTCTCCTAACCATTAAGTGCCTCACTTTCCTCATCCGTAAACTGGGGATGACAGCACTTTGGAGCACCTGCCATGAGTAAGGTTTGCTCAGTTTGGGCATGTTACATGTGTCCCTGCTCCCTGCCTTCAAGGGCCTGACAGTTTAGTAGCAGAGAATAAGTAAGCTTGAAAGTGAAGTCGCTCAGTCGTGTCCGACTCTTTGCGACCCCGTGGACTGTAGCCTACCAGACTTCTCTGTCCATGGGATTCTCTAGGCAAGAATACTGGAGTGGGTTACCATTTCCTTCTCCAGGGGATCTTCCCGACCCGGGGATCGAACCCGGGTCTCCCGCATCGGAGGCAAACGCTTTAACCTTATGCCCCTCTTATAGTGTGCTCAGGGCTGGGATAGACTCTCTGTACAGAGTGCTCATTTAAGCACTTTCGAGACTCTTATCAACCTGTTATATCTGAAATGTTACTCTGGGTTTGGGGAATTATAACAATAATTCACCATGGCGCTTCTTGCCATTTCAGGTTAATCATGTCCGAACGAGAGACTTTGACTGCTGCCTTGTTGTACCCCTCATAGCGGAATCTGGTAATAAGCTGGACCTGGTTATTAGTAGAAATCCCCTGGCTTCACAGAAGTCCTTAGAACACACTCTACCGGGAGGAGAATGGAGTGAACAGAACAGTGCTTTTTTCCAACAGCCGAGCCACGGTGGTAATTTGGAGATACGAGAACCCACTAATACACTATAGCAACGCTTTCTACAAAGCGGGACAAAAGACAATATCTACATGGTGCTAAAAAAAAAAATCCCTTTAAGATTTCTGTGACATCTGAAGCACAGATAATCACGTGGCATTAACTGCAAGCACAGGGGTCTTTTAAATCTCTCATGGCTCATGTTCACTTCCCTTTTCAAGTTGAAGAGGTTTCTTTGTTGGTGATCACTATGGTATATGACAGGCAATCCCCTGCCAAACCCAATGGTAGAGAAAAAGAAAAACAGGCCTACCCCTCTCTACAGTTAACATCAGAGGACACTTTTCCACAAGTCCATCTTCCTGTTCCTTTTTAAAAAGAGAAATGTCTGTTTGAAAATATTCTCTAAAATAATTTCCTTAATTCACTTTGAAATCAGTTTCTTACTACGAAGTTATTCATGTAAGAATTTAACTGACGAGGCTTTTCACAAAGCTGGCTCTGCTAGAACTAGTCTGGTGAGCTGCTGGGACTGCTGCTATGGGAGGGGTACAGGTATAAAATTATCTTACGACGTTTCAGCAACGGTGCACGTAGGAGACCATAATAGGTGGTGGTACATGTTTTGCCCAAGTATAGGAATGATTTTAACTAAGATGTATGCTATTCCCTATGCAACAAATTATCAAACAGGATATGTCTTGTGACCTGTTTTTTGGGTTTTTTTTTTAAGGACACTTTTTTTAATAGCTGAAAACTCTCTGGTAATGAATTAGGGTGTTTAGTAACACTGAGAATTAGTTAAATTATCTTATTTTTAAAATTCAAGACTAAGAATTTAAGAGAGAATGAAGAGTCTATTAAAATGAGGTTTATCTTAAGGATAGGCAAATGAAACTCATACTGCTTGACACGTTTTGAAAACTGGTTATACTGAGGGGTGTACAGCACATGTACGTAAATGACTCTGGACTGTCTTTTGTTCTGAGCCATGCCACTGACTGAAATTGTAAATACATTTTCACAAAATGCATTGCCAATTATTACCATCCCCCAAAGCAATAAACTGTGACAGTTGCTTTTAACGTCTGTCAGCAACTGTTTTCATTTGTTCAGATATTTTGAATAGTTACACTAATAACTGTTATTTGGTGAATATTAAAAAAAAAAATAGATCTGTATATTGATTGTAGAATCTCCATACTGAAAAATTATTTTCCAAACATTTTTATTTTGGTCAATAAAACAACTGCTTAGGTAAAGCATCTGAACACTGTGTCCTTTGTTTAAGGAAAAAGTTCACCTTTCGTTTCTGTGCAAAGAAATATATTATTTCAATCATATTTCAGAACCGCCAGGGCAAGAAGGTATAAAGCAGAATCATGTTAAGAAAAAGATCATGAGTCACTTAAATATGTATTTTTATTTGTAACAAACAAGTATTAAACTGTAAAGTATTTTTGTACAAATTTAATACTTTAATAGCATGGTATTTATCGTCTATGTATGGTTTTGAGGAATTCAAAATTGTTGCAAATATTTGTATGGGAATAAAAAACCCTCTACCAAATGGAATAAACAGTGATTTTAAAAAGCCAAAAAAAAAAAAATGACCTTCTTTTTTGGTGCTTTGGATATATTTTACTGTTCTGTACTGAGCCCTACACAACACTAATGGTTGCATAATTTTCTAAAGAGGACGGTTTTGCCATAAACTTGAAAAGCATCATGGAAGAGAAGAGCTATGGTTTTGATATTTGATCTGGGTTTGAATTCCAGCTCTGATACTCACTGGGGGTATGAAATTTACTTTCTTGAGTCAGTCTTCCCACCTGTGATACTGAGGGTCATATCTACATTCCAATACTTTCATGAGGAGAGGTGGGACACATATGTAAAAATGCTGAAACAGCTGGCAAACAGGTAACACCTCTAAGACTAATGATACATTTATATTAGGTGACAAAGCTTGATCTTGAGTCTAACTTAAGGATCATATCTACCCCCCGAGAACACTGTATATACTCCATAAAATATATTTTCAAAAACTATTAGCATGATTAAAATTTATATATTAAAAAAAAGAAAACTATACCTTATAGTCCCAACGTTTTCATTTTTGCAAGTTGCCTAGAAGGCTTTGTAAATTCACAGGAACAAGGCAGGATGTCCATTCTTGCCACTTCTACTTAACAGGGTATCAGAGGTTCTAGCCAGGGCAGCATAACCAGGAAATGAAATAAAAGGCAACTAAATTGGAAAGGAAGTAAAACAAACTCTACTTGCAGATGATACAATCTTGTATATACCAAAATCTTAAGGAATCTGCTAAAAAGCCTATTCAAATAAATGAGTTTTAGCAAGGTTGCAAGATACAAGATCAATATATAAAAATCAACTGAATTTCTATATAGTATTAATGAACAAAAATAAATTAAGAAAATAATTATATTCTCAAAGGATCAAAAATAAAATAGGAATAAATGTAATGAAAGTACAGGGTAGGTGTGGAAGATGGCAGAGTAAAAGACCCTGCACTCACCTTCTCTCACAAGCACCAAAGTTACAACTATCTGCAGAACAACCATTGGCGGAAAAGACTAGAACCTACCAGAAGAGATCAGAAGGAACCATAACAAGAAGGAGGAGAGGATCTGCAATATAATCAAATCACATATCCCCCTGGTGGGTGACCCATGAACTGGAGAATAATTATAACGCAAAGGTTCTCCCACAAGAATGAGAGTTCTGATCCCCCACATAAGGCTCCCCAGCCCAGGGGTCCAGCACTGGGAAGACAAGCCCCCAGGGCATTTGGCTTTGAAGGCCACCAGGCTGGTACTGAGGGCTTCCCTGGTGGCTCAGAGGGTAAAGAATCTGCCTGCCTATTCAAGAGACACGGTTTCAATCCCTGGGTCAGAAAGATCCCCTGGAGAAGGAACTGGCAACCCACTCCAGTATTCTTGCCTTGGAAATCCCATGAACAGAAGAACCTGGCAGGCTACAGTCCATGGAGTCGCAAGAGTCAGACACAACTTAGCGACAAGGCTGGAACTGCAGAAGCCTCACAGGACTGGGAAATACAGACTTCACTCTCAAAGGGCACAGGCAAAAATCTCACACACACCAGGATCTAGGGTGAAAGCAGTAATCTGATAGGAGCCTGAGCCAGACCTACCTGCTGGTTCTGTAGACTCCTGGAGAGGTGAGCTGTGGACACAGACACAGGTGTCAGACGTTGGGGAACATTCAACTGCGTGAACACTCCTGGTGGCTGATGTTCTGGATCATCAGCACCAAGACTTGGCCCTATCCAACGGACTACAGGCTCCAGGGCTGGGGACACCTTGGGCCAGGAAACTAACTGGGCAGGGACACAGCACAGTCTGCCTAAAGACACCCTGACTCCACCTCTAGACATATACCTAGACACGGCCCTGCACACCAAGGGCCAGTATTCACCTCCATACACCAGTGGGCAGGCATCAGCCCATCCTGACAGGAAGCCCACACAAGCCGCTAGACCAGCAGTCCCCAGTCTTTCTCTCACCAGGGACAGGTTTCACGGAAGACAGTTTTTCCACAGACGGGGGCGGGTTTGAGATGACTCAAGCACATTACATTTATTATGCTGCTGCTGATCTGACTGGAAGAGAAGCCCAGGCAGTAATTCACCTGATGGGGAGCAGCTATAAATACAGGTGAAGCCTTGCTCACTCACCCACCACTCACCTCCTGCTGTGTGGCCCTATTCCTAACAGGCCACAAACTGGTGCTCTAGGCCAGCCTCACCCACCAGGGTGCAGACACCAGAAAGAAGACAACTATGATCCTGCAACACAGGCCAGACTCCACCCTGGGACTAGCTGGGCCCTTGTCCTGCTCACTAGCAGGCGAATACAACCTTCCAGACAGTCTGGACCCCATGATCAACAGTCTGGAATGGACCCGCCAACAACAACAATCTAAAATGCGTTCTAGGATCTCTGGGCCCTGAAGCCAAACTCCAGAAAACATCTCTTAACTGCTAGTAGCTTGGCACTACTCTCGGGATCTAGCTTCACCTGTCAGTGGGCATCTAGCCCCAGAGTCTTTGGGACCCTGACTCAGCTCACCAGTGAGCCAGCACTAGCCTCAGGGTCCCTAGGGTTCCGAGACCAGCCACTCTGTGACCAAGCCCAGCTGAAGAGCAGCCAGCAGCATACACACAAGGCAAGGCCAGGCAAACTACCAGACTAGGAACCAACCAAGCCTACCATACCACCCACGTAGCCAGCCACAAAGAAAGATTCACGCAACCCTCTAAGGGAACCCCAGAGAATACGGCTTCAGTGACAAGGGGAGCACACTGCTGGCCCACATAGGACCTCTACATAGCGCCACTCTCCAAGGCTGAGGGACATAACTAACCTGCCACACGCATAAAAATATAAATAGCAACAGACAAAACAAGGCATCAGAGGACTATGTTCAAGACAAAGTAACAAGATAAAACTCCAGAAGAAGAGAGACGTGATCTACTCAAGAAACAGTAAAGAGTAATGATTGTAAAGATGATCCAAGAACTTGGGAGAAGAATGGAGGCACAGAGCAAGAAGTTACTTTTTAACTAAGAACTAGAAAATATAATGAACAACCAGAGATGAATAAAACAACATGAAAAACACACTAGAAAGAATCAATAATAGGCTAAATGATACAGCAGAGTGTATCAGAGAGCTGGAAGACAGTAGTAGAAATACTGCTGCTGATCAGAAAAAGGAAAGAAAAAAAGCAAGGACAGTTTAAGACACCTCTGGGACAACATAAACACAATAATATTTGCATTATAGGGGTGCCAGAAGGAGAGACAAAGGACTTGAAGAAAATATTTGAAGAGATAAAAGCTGAAAATCTTCCTAACCTGGGGAAGGAAACAGTCAACCCATATCCAGGAAACACAAAGCTTCATACAGGATTAACCCAAAGAGAAACCAACCCACCAAGACACATTGCAATCAAAATGTCAAAAATTAAAGAGTGAATACTAAAAGCAGCAAGGGAAAAGCAACAAATAATATACAGGGGAATTCCCATAAGCCTGTAAGCTGATTTTTCAGCAGAAACTACAGGCTGGAAAGGAGTGGTACAATATATGTAAAGTGATAAAAGGGAAGAATCTACAACCAAGAATATCCTACCCAGCAAGGTTTTCATCGAGATTTGATGGACAAATCAAAAACTTCACAGACAAGCAAAAGCTAAAAGAATTCAGCACCAACAAAACTAGCTTCACTACAAATGTTAATGGAACTTCTCTAGGCAAAAAAGAAAAGGCCAGAACCAGAAACAAGAAAATTATGGAAGGAAACAATCTACCAGTAAAGGCAGATATACAGTAAAGGTAGGAAAGTATCCACACACAAAGCCAGTAGAGACATTAAAAGATAAAAAAACAGTAATAGCACCTGTATCTATAATAAACAGTTAAAGGACACAAAAAACAATTAGGTGTAAAATATGGTATCAAAAAACAGTAATCATGAGGGAAGGAGTACAAATGCAAGGAGGAGTATTTAAAATGCATTTGAAATGAAGAGATTAGCCACTTAAAACAGTCACATTTATATACACACTGCTATATGAAAATGTTATGGTAACGGCAAACCAAAACTCGATACTAGATATACACGCAAAAAAGAAAAAACAGTCCATAATAACACTAAAAATAGTCATCAAATCATAAGAAAACAAAAGAAGGAGGGGAAAAAAGACCTACTAAAACAAATCTGAACCAACCAACAAAACAGCAACAAAACATACACATCAATACTTATCAAGTGTAATGGGACTAAATGCTCCATCAGAAGACACAGACTGCCCGAATGGTTACAAAAACAAGACCTGAATATATGCTGCCTTACAAGAGACTCACTTTAGATCAAAAGTCACATACAGACTGGAAGTGAGAAGGTGGAAAAAGGCATGCCCCGCAAATGGAAAAAGGAAGAAAAAGTCAGAGTAGCAATACTTGTATCAGACAAAACAGACTTTAAAAAAAGACTTCTACAAGAGACACGTTTTTTTTTTTATGGTGGGCTTTTACTCCACCATATAAAAAAATTAACTCAAAATGAATCAGAGTTAAATGTAAGACCTAGAACTATTTAACTCTTAGAAGAAAAAACAAGTCTTCATAATGGATAAGTAATGGTTTCCCAGATATAGTACGAAAAGCACAAATAACAACAACAAAAATATATACATTAGACAATATCACAGTTAAAAACTTGTGTTTCAAAGGATACCATAAAGTGAAAATAAGATCTACAAAATGGGGAATTTTTTGCAAATAATGTTTCTAATAAGATACTGGTATACAGAATATATAAAGAACTCATACTAGATAATAAAAAGAAAAATAACTCAATTTGTAAGTGGACAAAGGATCTGAACAGACACATCCCTGAAGAAGACATACACATGGCCAGTGAACACATGAAAAGATGATCAACATCATTAGTCATAAGGGAAATGCAAATCAAAACCATAGTGATATGTCACTTCATATCCACTAGGATGGCTCCAATTAAAAAGTCAGGTAACAATGAATGTTCGAGAGAATGAAGAAACTGGAACCCTCACACCCTGCTAGTGTCAACATAAAATGGTACAGCTGCTTTGAAAAAGTCTACCAGCTCCTCACAAAGCTAAACAGAGTTACCGTATGGCCCAGCAATTCCACACCAAGGTATATACTGAAAAGAAATGGGCATATATACCTGTACAAAGCCTTGTACTCAGCGTTATTTATGATAGCCAAATCGAGGAAACAACCCAAATGTCCAACCACTAATGAATGAATAAATTCAATGTACCACATCCAAACAATGGAATATTTGGTAATAAAAAGAAATGAAGGGATTTGCCTCACTGCACTACTGAAAGCAAGAAGGGTTATTAGGAGCTCTACTAGAGCCACTTGCAAAAATTCAGCCATGGTTCCTGATCTCACAACATCAGTTCAAACCAGCATGATCTCACCTGGAAAACGGCATCAATACACACCACCAGTTTTTCCTTCAGTACACAAAGGATATAGGCTTCATCAAGTTGGATGGAGTGATACTTCTTGAATGGATTATTCAAGACATATATAGCCAATAAAAGAAATAATGCTAGTTCTTTGCACATCATTTTTTTTTTAATCTTGAGAGAGAGATGAAGCACTGTTACACGTTAAAATGTGGATGAAGTCTGAAAACATTATTCTAAGTCAGAGAAGTCAGTAACAAGGGACCATGTATTGTATAATTCCATTGGAGAAGGGAAATATAGAAAACTCTCAAAAAAAAAATTGAATCGCTCTGAGAGAAAAAATATCTTCAAAGTGGAATATTTTTAAAACAATAAGAAATAATAATTGTGTGACATGATAGACATGTTAATGCTACAGTGGTAATATTGCAATATAGAAGTATTAAACCAACATGATGCACATTATATCTTAAACTATACAAAAACCAACGAAATTCCTGCTCAGAAGGAATTTCCAGGAAAGTGTACCTAGAAGACCCAAGCAGCAGTGATAGAGCAAGTGGCAACCTTGTGAGGTGACCAGTTTAAAGTACACAAAATACCCTAGAATCTGTGTTAATAATTTAAGAGATGTAGTTAGTTTTATCTTTACCATTGCTTCAACCCATTAGCAAAGATCACCCACAATGATGATGGAAGTTAATAAGGCATTATTCTAAAAATAAAACAATTTTAAAACACTTTTAAAATTCCATGGGCAGAAGAGCCTAGCAAGATATACAGTCCATGGGGCCGCAAAGAGTCAGACACAAATGAGCAACTGAACATGAACGTACAGAGTTTTAAAAAATACATATATAACATATCTTTCCATCATATATGACCAGTGCTACCAGTTCTCCTGATGCCAGAGGTCAGTATCATTAAGATTTTCTTTGATGAATAAATTGAAAACATTTGCTAATACAAATACCTTAAAATAGAACTCGTTAACAGATGTCCTCTTTTGTCTTAATCCTTTGAAGCCATGATTTCATTTTGTATTGAATGGAAAAAAACAGACAATTACTTTGAGCAATCTGAAATAAAACTAAGTTTCTTGATTTGTGGATTTGAAAAGTTGCCTGGGGGTTAAACTATTTAGTCTCAGATTCTGAAGCTTAGAAGAGACTTGTGGAGATGATTCTTCCACCTGTTGGAACAATAAAAATAACATTAGTTTTATAGAAATGTAGTTGGTCTACCCCATGTACTTCTATTCCCTCTGACTGCTTCTCAGGAACTTCATACATTTTCCCACTTCTTGAGCACACCAGAACAATCAGTTGTCATTCTGCTTAGGCTTACTGTGAAAACCCCAGTCCCCACCTCCAGGACTGGCATACAGAAGTGACTATTTGCTCAATAAGTACATATATCAAGCTTCTAAAAGTGTGGACAGGGTCCAGTGCAGTGGAGAAGTAAAATGTGGGCGGACTTCCCTGGTAGTATAGTGAATGGGAATCCACCCACCGATGCAGAGGACACGGGTTTGAGCTATGGTCTGGGAAGATGCCACAGGGCAACTATGCCTGTGAGCCACAACTACTGAAGCCCACGTGCCTAGACCCTGTGGCCTGCAACCAGAGAAGATGAGAAGCCCAAGCATGGCAACGTGGAGTAGCCCCCGCTTGCCACAACTAGAGAAAGTTCACACACAGCAACAAAGACCTGACAAGGCCAAACACATACATAATTTAAATGTGGGCCCCTTGTTCAAAAATTAGGAATTTCAAGATGACAAGCAGTGAACATTGCAACCATAGGGTTCCTTCTAAGCAGGAAGCCCTGTATGACCGACTGCCCAGGATGCCCGTCCATGATGCCAGCCATTGGTGTGGTTAAGTTGAAACGCTGCAACTACATAAGTGTACTCTTGGCACTATTAGTATTCCCAAGCACTAGTCAATGGACCAGTACAGTCACGAAAAAGCTTTACCACAGAGAAAGAGAAAAATAAAATTCATCATTCATCTTGCTAAATCTGTTCCGTTTAGAGAACTGTGATAGTTATGTGTCAATGTGGCTAAGCCACAGTACCCAAATATTTGGCCAAATACTGTTCTACATGTTTCTGGGAAAGTATTTTTTACTTGAGACTAACAGTTAAATCAGTAGACTAAGTAAAATGGGTTACCCTCCAAAGCGCACATAGGTGGGCTTTATCCAATCAAAGCTTAAACAGAAAAAATTGATCTCCCCCAAGGAAGAAAGAATTCTGCTGCAGAGCACCATGAAATAAACTCTTCTCTAAGTGACCTCTTGGCCAGCCTACCTGCACATTTTGGACTCTACCATCACCAGCCCTCACAATGGCATGAGCCAACTCCTTAGAATAAATCCCAAAAGATAGATTAGATAGATTAGGTTGACGAATATAGACACACACCCTATTGGTTCTGTTTCTCTAAAAAACCCTGAGTAATACAAAGGTGAAGTCACTCAGTCGTGTCCGACTCTTTGCGACCCCGTGGACTGTAACCCACTAGGCTTCTCTGTCCATGGGATTCTCCAGGCAGGAATACTGGAGTGGATTGCCATTTCCTTCTCCAGGGGATCTTCCCGACCCAGGGATCGAACCCGGGTCTCCCGCATTGGAGGCAGACGCTTTAACCTCTAAGCCACCAGGGAAGCCCAAAGGACTATCTTTATTCAGGGACTCTATGACATCTTTCCTAACTTTTTTTTAAAGTGAAAATGTCATTTGCTTTCAAAAAATTCTGGAAAGCAATGCTTTAGACAGACAAAATTTAGCAGTATTTTACATATATGTTTTTAAGGTTCGCTTTTGTCCCCCCAACTTTTTTTGTTCAGTGGTGGGAGGCTAGGCAAAAGAAGAAGAAGAAGAAAAAAACAGGTCAAATTTTCTTTGAAGATTCTCTTAAAAACTCAGAGCTATGAATCGATGAAAAAGCAAAAGTTTTCATCTAGGAGGGAGGGGCTTGGGCATTTCAGTCTTTGGTATGTGTAGAATTTAAAGACTTGGCTCTTAGGCAGCAATGTGAATATGAAGGATGAGAATGTGGGCTGCCCTTGTCATTGAATTCGATCTTTTACAAATGACACATCTCGATGCACCTGAAAGTATATTATTATAAAACATAGAAGTCCTTAATTTATCAGTCCTGATGCTTGAATTCTAGTTTCCTTGTTTCTAGGGATTCTTGCAAATGCCACATACTTCTGGCAAAGCATGTGAGAAACTGATCCTTTTCACGTAGACAACTTTGTTGGTGCTGCGGCCATCATGCAGTGCTAACAGCCAGCGCTGGGCAGGCCCTACCATCACTCTGTGTTCACAGACCTTTTGTGACGCTACCCTCCCCCAAAGCTTAAAAGCCTTGGCAAGCTCAAAATTGAAGATAAATAGTGCTGCCAATTTCTCTTTGCACCATCATACAAACCGTAATTCCTCCCTCCAAGATTGGTGCTAAGAAATAAAAAGCAGAAACTTGTAGAAAAAGATTCTTTCTTTCCTTGGCCTGTTTTCTGCTCCAGGTCAAAAGCTTTATTTATCTCGGGATCTCTGTATGA
This sequence comes from Cephalophus harveyi, assembly GCA_006410635.1. Classification (NCBI taxonomy): domain Eukaryota; kingdom Metazoa; phylum Chordata; class Mammalia; order Artiodactyla; family Bovidae; genus Cephalophus; species Cephalophus harveyi. The sequence continues at coordinate 586,327 of SJYT01055108.1, read as the reverse complement.
GGTAACGCAGTTTTGTTGTGTGTGTGTTTTTTTTTTTTTTTAAGTATTTTTAGCTGAGATGGAAATTCAATCTCAGCCGAGTTGATCTCGAGTACAGAATGAAACAAAGGCTTCCCAGGTGGCTCAGTGGTAATGAATCCACCTGCCAAAGCAGGAGACCCAGGAGACTTGGGTTTGATCCCTGGGTCAGGAAGACTCCCTGGAAAAGGAAATGGCAACCCACTCCAGTATTCTCGCCTGGAAAATCCCAGGGACAGAGGAGCCTGGCAGGATACAGTCCATGGGGCCGTGAAGAGTTGGACACAACTTAGCGACTGAGCATGCACACCGAATGAAAGCATCAGCAGTGATCTTACTACTTTGAAGAAGAAGAAAAAAATCTTTTCTCTGCTATGTCCACTTTCATCACGTTCCACACAAAACCTGTCCTTTGGCCTCTTTTCCCAATTCTGCTTAATGTTATTTGGAGCCACCCGGATATCCAAGGCAGAAGCCTAGGAATCATCCTCAGGTTCAATCTTACATACAACTGTCCATTCTGTCCACTGACTCTACCCCTTAGCATCTCTACTACCTCTTTAGAACCTAGTCATTTTGCCCAACCTACTGAAATAATCTTTTTTGCTGGGAACTCAGCCCCTAGTCTCTCCCTAACCATATCCACTGAACTGCAAAGTCAGCTTCATAAATTTCAATTCACAGAGTTTTTAAAATGCTTCCAGTGCTCTCCACTGCAATCAGTAGAATATACAATCTCTTTAGAAGAGCCTTGGTCTCTTTCCCAAGTGTCCTCAGCTCAACTTCTCATTTGTATGCCGTGTGCCACGCACGCTATTCCATACCTGTTGTTGTCTAATATGCCTTAGAGACCCTTTTGTGGGACACCCTGTTCGAGAATTTTTGAAGATCTCACATCCATGTGGGCTCAGAAGTAGAGAAGTTTCCTTTAGAGCTCAGCCTGGTAAAGGCAGGTTACATTAACACTTTCTCCTCTGAGTTCCCACAGCAGCCCCTTCTTATAACTGTCACCATGCTGGAAGCCTAAAGACTCACCCTTAACAAGTCTGCTGCTGGCACATAAAGCAATTCTTACGCTTGTGTAAGAACTACATTTGGAGGTAATTTACAATCCCATCTTTTTTACACAAAACAGCATCACCGACTTGGATCGTCTAACTTCTAAAACTAGGAAACAAATGATTTTGGATTATTTCTAAAAACCAAAAGAGGTCTCAGTAGAAGTTTGCTTCCCTCATAAACATTCAAAAGGATCTTTTACTGTCTCTAAAAATGATTCTCAAAAGAATTCTTAAAGCACGGAGGGAGCACTACCAGAACAAGTACGACTTTGAGCATGAACCTGAAAGAATACGCTGGAGGTCTGATTTCTTTTTTTTTTTAAAGAGGCTTCCCTGCCATACTCAGGTTATATTTTAATCGCTGTGCATTTTTAAAGTGTTATCCTGTGATGAGCAATCATGTGATACAAACACTGTCCTCAAGAGTCAAGCAGACGGCGGCTCCAGGTGCAGCACAGGAGGTGCACTGTGCCGCCCAGCCACTTTAGGAACAAACCAGAAACGGAGCCGGACTCTGCGAGGGAAAGAGAAAGGATGGGAGAAGGCAACCCGACAAGAACTGCTCCATCTTCCCTCCACACAACCCAACATCGCACTGCACTCCTTCCCTTCAAGTGCAATGGAAGAAGGAGCCCCTGTTGCCAATCCTATCTGCTCATGCCCTAGACTGTCCCCATCTCACCCACTTCAGGGCTCCATTCCTGCAATGATCCCCTCTCTCTCAATCTTGAATTTCCCATCTTCCATTGAACCATTCCATTAATACCCCAGGATCCTCCCAAAACAAGTAAGCCAAGAAACTCTTCCTTGACCGTGAGTCCTCCATCCACATGCCGCCTACCTCTCTGCCTCCCTTCACAGCAACCTCCCGCTAGAGCCCTGCCTCTCCTTTCCTTCACTCCTCACCTCCTAGTCCCGGACCAAGTCACTCTGGGCAGGCTTTCGTCCCCTCCCCCCCACCAGCCTCCCTTCTCTCTCACTCACACTTCTTTTCAGTCTCCTCTGCCGGATCTCTGAAAGTCAGGAGTATCCAACCAGAAAAAGCCTTAAGGTCCCCTCTGCTACCCGTGGTGTCTCCTCAGATTAGTCCACCATTATATGCTGACGACTCCTGGCTGGACACCCTGGGCTTTCCTGGAGGCTCGGTGGTCAAGAATCCACCTGCCAGTGCCGGAGACATGGGTTTGATCCCTGGGTCAGAAAGGTCGCCTGGAGAAGGAAATAGCAACCCACTCCAGTATTCTTGCCTGGGAAATCCCATGGACAGAGGAGCCTGGCGGGCTACAGTCTATGGGGTTGCCAAAGAGTCAGACGTGACTTAATGACTGAACAACTTCCTAACCTACCCTGAGGCTCTAAACTTCTCTACCAACCACTGCCTTTCTCCATAAATCCACATATATGTCTAATTGATAACCCAAACACAACATGTCAAAAGAGATCTCTTGATTTCCCCAAACCCAGTTCTCCTCCTGTCTTTCCTATCTCAAGAAACGGCAATACAATTCACCAAGGTGCTTCACACAGAAATCCAGGAATCATCCTGGGTTACTGTTTGTTTTACCCCCTCACATCCAATCAAGAAGTCAGACAGACCCTATCTTCAATGGGTATCAAGATTCCAATCACTGGGGACTTCCCAAGCAGTCCTGTGGTTAAGACTCAGCACTTCCAGTGCAGGGGTCACGGGTCTGTTCCCTGCTCCCTGTGGGAGCTGAGATCCCACATACTGTACGGTACAGTCAAATTAAAGGAAAAAAAAAAGAATCCAACCACTTTCCATCCCCTTCCCTGCTCTTTCACTGCTCTCCCTGGGATGACTGGTCTTCTCGCTTCCACCTTCCTTTCCCCAGGTCACTCTCCACAGCAGCTGGAGGGATGGTTGTCAAGCATACATTAGATGGTATTACTTTGCTAAAAGCCCAGCAATGGATTCCCACTGCAAGTAGAATAAAATCCTAGCTGCCTTCCGTGGTTCTGCCTATCTCTTTAACATCACATACTCTCTCTTTCTCACTAGGCACACAGGTCTCTCTTCCTCTTCTAATGAAGTCATTCCTTTTCAGGCCTTGCATCTTCTACACCCTCTGCCTGGGACACTCTTCCTTGGAGCCCCACCTGGCTGGCTTATTTGCATCTTTCAGTGCTCAGCTCAAATATCACCTCCTCAGAGAGGACTTACCAGACCATCATAGCCCAGGACCACCCCCTGCCCCTTTAACCCCTACTGACCACTGCCTACCTCATCACCTGTATCTTCTTTATAGAATCTTTCTTAATCTGGAAATTTTATTTTCTCTGGTATGGGTTGCCTTTGAACAAATGGTACAACGTAATGGCCATGAAGCCAGGAACCTGTTTTTTTACCCACTAGATCACTTAGATCAGTGACCAACAGAAGAGCTACCGTTTTTCTTTCTAAATGCTGAATGAGGGGATGCAGAGAGAAGGAGGCATGCAAGCCAAGTTGCAGAACAAAAACCAAAAGGAAGAGACATGAATAAGTTTGGTTAAAAGTGGTAGAGATTAGAGTGACAAAAACAAAAGCAAACAAACAAAAAAAAAGGAACAGTGGGAAAAGAAATGATGTTGGGAAAGATGGAATCAAACAGAGAAAAGCCTCAAATGCTGAGCTACAGCACCTGGAATTTACACAGCAGGTCCTAAGGAGCCACTGAAGGCTTCTGAACAAGGGGATAAGCTCAGCACTTAGGGGGTGAATCTGGTACCAAGGTGTAGGGTACATCGGCAGAATGGGAACAAGAGAAGGGAAGGCAGCCAGGTCAGCAATCATCCAAGAAGGTCAAGGTCTAAAACAGCACAGACTTAACGAGATGAAAGAAATCCCCAAGAGATATATTTTGCAATAAATCCAGCAACTATCTGGAGGTAAAGGGTGAAAACAATGCAAATCTAAAGAGACTCCAAGATTTCAACTGGGAAAACAGAAAAATGTTTAAAATGGAGAAATTAGGAAAGAGAGTTAAGAGGCTGGGCTGAGGCTCCAGAAAGTCAATCTCTAGGAACAAATACATGGATTTTTTTTTTTTGGGGGGGGGGGGGCGATGGTTAGGAGGGCGGCTCATTACCTGCTCTTCAGCATTAACAGCATTCAGTAAAATACTTAACTTGGTGAAGCATTTACTGTAACACCAAGTTTCTTACACTACCTGTCCATCTCCACCAAAGGGCCACCTAGGCATGAATTCCCAGTGCCTGGAATGTAGTTGACAGCTGAAAACTATTTGCTGAACAAATCACTAATGCAAAGATTATAGCTAAAACTGAGAACAAGATCAGTTCTCAAGGGAAAAGAGAACTGAACCTTGGAAAGATGTCTCTGGTCCGAGAAGGAGAAGAAAAGGAGTGAAGAAATGAAGGGAAGATGAGCCAGAGACAGAGGGGAAGTATTAAATCAGGGAACACTGAAACCAAGAGAAGGAAACATGGAAATAGCCGTTGCAGTTAAAAATACTGACTGTCAGGGGGCAAAGTCCAGAATGAGACCTAAGGAAAGACCTCTGAAGTTGGCAAGAAGATGACTGGGACCAGCCACTTCAATGGAGCTGTGGGGAACAAAGTGAGACCACACCTATGGAAGGGAGGGGAAGGTGAGGAGGAAGATGAGCAAAGGTGACGGAAGATTAGGAAGATCCTCCTGGCGTGCCAGCCCCACGCATCAACCCATCAACACTATCCAGAGTTCCAGCCTCAAGCAGAGGGAGCAACATCCAACCAAGGTCAAACTAAGATTCAACTGGATATAGAAGCAGAATGGAAATCTGACAGACATGAGAGGAACAGTTGTTTTTTAAGTCCTGCAGCACTATGTAGCAGCAATAAGAATACACAGTCATTTATAAGCACACTGAGGCCAGCAATATTTAAATAAAACCTGAATATCAGTCCTACCATAAGAATTTTGCTTGGACTTCCAGCATCATGCAAGCAACATGTTCTTTTGGACCCTCTCAGTTGTGACGGATCCTCAGTTGCATCCACTTCATCATGTGAAGATAATTCCCATCCTTCAGCAAAGGCAAGCAGCGTGTCATCAGCCACAGGGTCCCCACTTTCGGGGCTGTCATTTGTCACCGTGTCAGCTGTGACTGTAGAGAGTGGAGATGCTGGCGGCTGGGTGCTGGGTCCCCTGCTGTCTTCAGGGTTCTTTGATGAGGAAGCAAACTCTGCTGGAGACGTACAGCTCCTGGAAAGTTTGCTTTGCAGAAAATGTTTTAAACGAGTTTTCCTAGGAACGCTCCTTCTCATGATGGCACTCCGAAGCTGAGACTCCTCTGCGATGACGTACACTCTGCAGCGGCCCCGGGTCACGGCGGTGTACACGTGCTGCCAGTGCTGGCGGCCCGCCTTCCCCACCACGTACACGACTGTCTTCTCCTCCGACCCCTGACGGGAAAGAATGCATGGGGCAGTCTTACTACTGCACAATGGGTTCACTTCCCGGACAGTCTACAAAGGTAGAAAGGAGACAAGTCCTCCAAGTGCTCTCAAGCACATTCAACCCGGCCAGAGTACTAGATGAATGCCCCTGAGGTGTTCCATTTTATTAATTATCCCAGAATTCCCATGTTCCAACTATGCTGCTAAGTTTAGGTGTCAGAGACCCACAACTGGTTTACAGAAACCCTGCAATAAACTTCAAAATGCATGCAGTTCTAAAGCTTCCCTAATAAAAGGATCTGGAATGGCTGTATGGGCTTTATGTATGTTACTTATAGAACAAAAGCACACACCTGAAATATCCAGTAACAGGACAACAGATAAATAAATATAGGTGAACATATTTATTTTTCTATATCAACTATCTATATATGTTGCAAATATCAAAGATGCTTTACAATAACAAAATTTTTAAAAACTAGAGACATATGTATAAAAATGATCACAACCATGTAATGCAAAATAAATTATTCTGATCTAAAAAATACAAAGTGAACATAAATATGTAACAAAAACAAGATAAATAAAACAGGAAGGAAATTCTACCAAAAATGTAACCAGTCTGTTAAACCTATGGATTATTTTTTTTCTTCCATTTTCAGTATTTTTCCGATGTTGAACCATTTATTATTGATGCATTTATAAAATAAACAGAATGACAAACCTTCGATTTTGGGGTTTAGCCAACCAAGAACTGTCTGGCCAGAAAAATGCCCAATGTCACCAAGTAACCGTGAGAAAACAATTTCAATAAAACAATATCAAACTGTGGCTTTCCTTAATCCCTATGTTTTCAGTGCCAATGTAGACTAAGAAAGGGTTGGAACCATTCTCTCTCCCAATGTTCCCACATCCCTCCGCTGAAAGAGGAATTGTGGAGAGACAAAGAACAAGATGAAGCATGTAGAAAATACAGACTTGCACTTAAAAACAAACCCTGTACACACCACACACTTCCACCTTCCTGGACACAGAGAGTGTGAATCAACACTTCAGATCATGGCTTAGTGTTAGCTGCTCAGTCGTGCCTGACTCTTTGCGACCCCTTGGACTGCAGCCTACCAGGTTCCTGCGTCCATGAGATTTTCCAGGCAAGGATACTGGAGTGGGTTGCCATTTCCTTCTCCAGGGGATCTTCCCAATTCAGGGATCGAACCCGGGTCTCCTGAGCTGCAGGCAGATTCTTTACCAACTGAGCTACAAGGGAAGCCCAAAAGTTTGACAAACATTTCCTTCTAATGCTGCTGAATCTCAGAAATGAATTTAAATGATCCTTATTTCTACAAAAACTAAATATATTTGCCAGATATACAGAACCAACACCCTGCCTTGTACTTTATATTGTGTTTTCCTAAACTTAGCTGAGTTCTTAAGTATCCTATAAGTCTCACTGAGAAAAATTTAACAGCTTCGTAATCAGTCTCCCCATACCCACATTACTGCAATACACTGTCCTCCAAGCAGCCACATCTGTTAAATGCAAACCCCGTCACATCAGATTTTGCTTAAAACCCACTAATGGCTCCCTGGGCTCTCATAAAAATCCTAATTCCTTAATATGGCTCCTACAGAACTTCCAGATGTTCAAGCTGGTTTTAGAAAAGGCAGAGGAACCAGAGATCAAATTGCCAACATCCATTGGATCATCGAAAAAACAAGAGAGTTCCAGAAAAACATCTATTTCTGCTTTATTGACTATGCCAAAGCCTTTGACTGTGTGGATCACAATAAATTGTGGAAAATTCTGAAAGAGATGGGAATACCAGACCACCAGACCTGCCTCTTGAGAAACCTGTATGCCGGTCAGGAAGCAACAGTTAGAACTGGACATGGAACAACAGACTGGTTCCAAATAGGAAAAAGAGTACGTCAAGGCTGTATACTGTCACCCTGCTTATTTAACTTATATGCAGAGTACATCATGAGAAATGCTGGGCTGGAAGAAGCACAAGCTGAAATCAAGACTGCCGGGAGAAATATCAATAACCTCAGATATACAGATGACACCACCCTTATGGCAGAAAGTGAAGAAGAACTAAAGAGCCTCTTGATGAAAGTGAAAGAGGAGAGTGAAAAAAATTGGCTTAAAGTTCAACTTTGAGAAAACTAAGATCATGGCATCTGGTCCCATCACTTCATGGCAAATAGATGGGGAAACAGTGGAAACAGTGGTTGACTTTGTTTTTCTGGGCTCCAAAATCACTGCAGATGGTGACTGCAGCCATGAAATTAAAAGACGCTTACTCCTTGGAAGGAAAGTTATGACAACCTAGATAGCATATTAAAAAGCAGAGACGTCACTTTGCCTACAAAGGTCCACCTAGTCAAGGCTATGGTTTTTCCAGTGGTCATGTATGGATGTGAGAGTCGGACTGTGAAGAAAGCTGAGTGCCGAAGAACTGATGCTTTTGAACTGTGGTGTTGGAGAAGACTCTTGAGGGTCCCTTGGATTGCAAGGAGATCCAACCAGTCCATTCTGAAGGAGATCAGTCCTGGATGTTCATTGGAAGGATTGATGCTGAAGCTGAAACTCCAATACTTTGGCCACCTGATGGGAAGAACTGACTCACTGGAAAAGACCCTGATGCTGGGAGGGATTGGGGGCAGGAGGAGAAGGGGACGACAGAGGATGAGATAGTTGGATGGCATCACTGACTCGATGGACATGAGTTTGAGTGAACTCCGGGAGTTGGTGATGGACAAGGAGGCCTAGCGTGCTGTGATTCATGGGGTCACAAACAGCTGGACACGATTGAGTGACTGAACTGAACTGAAGTAAGAGTGCCATGCCACATGACACTGGAGACAGAGCAAGGGGGAAACTCAGTCCTCCCGGTCCTGATCCCTCCCCCTGGGAGAAGGAGGAAGAACACCTGCAGAATGAGGCTTTAACTACATTGTCTTAGATCTGGAAACTATAGAGAGCTCTGAAGGAGAATGAGCAAAACGTTAGCGTCTATACAATAGTTTCTGTGCTACTGTGTATTTTGTTTACTAATTTAAAAAATACTGTGTATTTTTTACTAATTTAAAAAAATAATAAAAGCAATAAAAATTAGGAAGAAAATAATGCAATGTACTCCATCTTGGCAAGCTATTTAAATCACTTTATAAAAGTCCAGTCTTACCTGAAAAGTATGAATCGTTCTTGCCCATGCATGTTTTATGTGACAATATTGCATTAGTTTCCCAAAATCCACAGTTACTTCCAGGCCAGCCATATTATTAATGGTCAAAAATCTTTTCTTTCCAAAAGTTACATCAGTTTTATCCTGTCACCAAAACAAATAACTGCTCTTTATGTTTTCAAATACGTACTCTGCAAAGGTCTATTTGGAATTGAACATAAAATGCAAGCACCTTATAAATAAAATAGCATGAATCATTGTTAAGAATTTCAAAAAGCTTAAAATCTATGCTTGAGCACCAACTGAATACAGACACACCCAAACATTTTAATAAACATAAGTGGAAGTTTTTGGTCACTGAAATTTAACCTTCATTTGACTCTTCGGAGAACAGTTTATGTTGCTGTTCTTACTCTGAAGACTATACATTTTACTTCTTGCAGTGACTGTATAAGTCTGCATATATTTTTGGCAAAGAGTTCACTTTTCTTTACAAATTTTAAGAATAAACTTTAAGTTTATAAAGGTGTTTATACAATGAGGGCAAATTCAAGGAGACCACTTCTATAGCTTCTATATTTAAGCAGCAACCAAGGAAATGCTGCTTTGCAAAACATAATAAGCGTGTCACTTGCCCCCTGGTTTTGTTACTTGAGCACTTCAGACTTATTAAAAATGTGTTTCTTCACAAAGTCTCCCAGAAAATGAAAGAGAAAGGAACATTTCCCAACTAATTTTATGAGGCCAGAATTAGTTGGCCTCATAAAATCAGAAAAGATGTCACTGGAAAACTACAAATCAAGATTCCTCATGGATACAAAGCCAAAAGTTCTTAACAAAAAATTATGGAAGAAAAATGTCAGCTCTCATATGATTAGATTCTGAATCAATCCTCAGGCAATGAAAAGAAAACCAAATCTATCCCTCATAGGTAAAAAGGTACTATTTTTCTGTTATCACCTACCGCTGTTATAAAAAATATTTCTCCATTGCAGAGTCGAGTACCACTTTCAAAGGCATGCTTATTTTTAGCAAAACCAGGAGAACCACCATTAAGATCTTCACCACTAGCTTTTAATTCATTATTTTGTTGACTGTTGAAGGTATTTTCAGGGAGTAACTCTGAGAGATATGCATTCTTGGTACAACAAATTTTATCACCAACTCCAAATTCAAGTCTATTCTGATGGTTTCTGGGATAGAAAATAAGAATACAGTATGAGAGTTTGGAAAACCACAATTTCATTTTCTTTATGCACTGACTCCCACTCAGATCTGATTCTCAAAATAATTTCCACAGACTCTTTACATCACTTTTGTTCTCCAAAGGTCACCAAGAAATCAGGAGGCTCCCACGGTTGTGGTCTGATCACCTACACTCACTGCAGCACCTCAAACTCAATGACATTTCCCAGGTGACTTTTTTCAAGCTAGAAATTTTGGCATAAAGGCTGATGTCTGTCTTTCCCTTCACATTCCAAAAGTTATCAAAAATCTTATTGACTCTACCTTTTAAATTTATCCTCTCCTCTTCAATCTCTTATCACTACTCCAATTCAAGTCTCACATATTTATACATATTTGGAAATGGCAACCCACTCCAGTGTTCTTGCCTGGAGAATCCCAGGGATGGCAGAGCCCAGTGGGCTGCCATCTGTGGGGTCGCACAGAGTCGGACATGACTGAAGCGACTTAGCAGCAGCATAATAATTATGACACTATATCAGAATAATAGCAGCAAATTGGTAAGTGCTTTAGGTATGTTATTTCATTTCATCCTTACTACAACTTTATGAGAGAGATTCTGAGTAAGTATGCTCTTTTACTTACATGGAAGGGTGAAATTACCTGCTCAACACTGAGACCCAGACTTGATGGCCCCAATTGTGTACTTTTTAACCTTTTGTTGGGGTACCTATCATGATATTTTGTGTCTTTCCTCAATAGACAAGGAGATCCTCTAGTAACTTACACATTTCTGGATTCTCTGCACTTAATAAATAGTATTATTATTAAGCGAAAGTCGCTCAGTTGTGTCCAACTCTTTGTGATCCCATGGGGTCGCTACGAGTTGGACACAACTGAGCAACTTCACTTTCATTTTCACTTTCACGCGTTGGAGAAGGAAATGGCAACCCACTTCAGTGTTCTTGCCTGGAGAATCCCAGGGACAGCAGGTGGGCTGCTGTCTATGGGGTCGCACAAAGTCAGACACGACTGAAGTGACTTAGCAGCAGCAGCAGGACTAATACAATCCACGGAATTCTCAAGGCCAGAATACTAGAGTGGGTAGCCTTTCCCTTCTCCAGGAGATCTTCCCAACCCAGGAATCAAAGCAGGGTCTCCTGCATTGCAGGTGGATTCTTTACCAGCTGAGCCACAGGGGAAGCCCTATTGAGACATGCAAGAGAAGTTATGTAGCCTGTCCTACGCGTGAACAGCATGGCTTTTCTATTTGCTTATTTCCCCGACAGATGTTCACCTAAGGTGCTCTCTGCACGCATCCTGTTGCTAAGGTTCTTGAATACATTCCACACATCTCTAATTTGAAAAATTGCCATAAATTCTCAAAGCTCAATCTGCAGAGGCTAGAGGTAGGAAACTACAAGGACAATTTTATTCCTTATTTTTCTCATTACGCTGATTACCAAAAATTCCTAAGGATCTGTATCATACTTAATTGAAGAAATCAGCTGACTTAACAATGGAGAAAAAAGATTTTTAAATATGCAACTAAAATGATAAACAAACAAAAGTACAGTGAATCCAGGAAGCACTGTCCTTACTTCATTAGACGTCCTGTGTAGTGCTTGCAACAGCAGGCGTTGATCACGTCACAGTCCTGCCTGCAACACAGGAAAATGCAAGGGTCACTTTAATGGAATCTCTTTTGTGTAGATTTCTATTACCAACAGTTATGATATATGGGGTTCTATCAAAAGTTTCCAGAACTTTCCTCAGGAAAAGGTATTTAGTAATTTTGATTTAAATATAAAAGTATTTCTTCTATCAGATTTCCTATTAGTTACCAAATATAATATTTGGTAGAAAGAGCCCTCTTTAGGGAATTCTCTGGCGGTCCAGTGGTTGGGACTCAGTACTCTCACTGCCATGGGCCTGGATTCTATCCCTAGTCAGGGATTTAATATCCCACAAATTGTGCAGTGTGACCAATTAATGAATGAACGTATGAATGAACAGCCCTCTTTAAAAGCTGCCTTCTGCTGGGCCTACCAAAGAAATACCTCAAAATAAGAGCGGATTCACAGTGATGAACTACTAGAGTCTTCCATTTCAATAGCATCTAGATTAATAAGGTATGAAATTTAAAAGTTCCACTTTTAAAAACAAAATATTGTAAATGCTTTACCTTCTAAAGGCAATAAATTGTGATGTTTTCACGTCTTCTAGGTCCTTTTCTTTGAGTAAAGTACTAACTGCAGAATACAAATCTGATAATTCAAGAGAAAAAGGTTAACACAGAAAAGCACTGAATTATAACACTGTTTCAATCAGTCAGTTCAGTCCCTGAGTCGTGTCTGACTCTTTGTGACCCCATGGACTGCAGCACACCAGGGTTCCCTGTCCATCACCAACTCCCAGAGCTTACTCAAACTCATGTTCATTGAGTCAGTAATGCAATCCAACCATCTTATCCTCTGTCGTCCCCTTCTCCTCCCACCTTCAATCTTTCCCAGCATCAGGGTCTTTTCCAATGAGTCAGTTCTTTCCATCAGGTGGCCAAAGTATTGGAGTTTCAGCTTCAGCATCAGTCCTTCCAATGAATATTCAGGACTGATCTCCTTTAGGATGGACTGGTTGGATCTCCTTGCAGTCCAATGCCATGATCTTAGTTTTCTGAATGTTGAGTTTTAATCCAACTTTCTCACTCTCCTCTTTCACTTTCATCAAGAGGCTCTTTAGCTCTTCTTTGCTTTCTGCCATAAGGGTGGTGTCATCTGCATATTTGAGGTTATTGACATTTATCCTGGCAATCTTGATTCCAGCTTGTGCTTCATCTAGCCCACATTTTGAATGATGTACTCTGCATACAATTTCAGTAAGTAGGGTGACAATATACAGCCTTGAGTTACTCCTTTTCCTATTTTGAACCAGTCTGTTGTTCCATGCCCACTTCTAACCGTTACTTCTTGACTTGCATACAGATTTCTCAGGAGGCAGGTTAAGTGTTCTGGTATTCCCGTCTCTTTAAGAATTTTCCATAATTTGTTGTGAGGTTGGATGGCATCACCGACTCGATTGACGGGTTTGGGTGAACTCCAGGAGTTGGTGATGGACAGGAAGGCCTGGCGTGCTGAGATTCATGGGGTCACAAAGAGTCGGACATGACTGAGCGACTGAACTGAACTGAACACAGTAAAAAGCTTTGGCATAGTCAATGAAGCAGGAGTAGATGTTTTTCTGGAACTCTCTTGCTTTTTTGATGATCTGGCCAATGTTGGCAATTTGATATCTGGTTCCTCTGCCTTTACTAAATCCAGCTTGAACATCTGGAAATTCATGGTTCACGTACTGTTGAAGCCTTGCTTGGAGAATTTTGAGCATTACTTTGCTAACGTGTGAGATGAGCACAACTGTGCAGTAGTTTGAACATTTTTTGGCCTTGCCCTTTTTTGAGATTGGAATGAAAACTGACCTTTTTCAGTCTTATGGCCACTGCTGAGGTTTCCAAATTTGCTGGCATATTGAGTGCAGCACTTTCACAGCATCATATTTTAGGATTTGAAATAGCTCAACTGGAACTCCACTGCTTCCACTAGCCTTGTTCGTAGTGACGCTTCCTAAGGCCCACTTGACTTCACATTCCAGGATGTCTGGCTCTAGGTGAGTGATCACACCATCATGGTTATCTGGGTCATGAAGATCTTTTTTGTATAGTTCTTCTGTGTATTTTTGCCACCTCTTCTTAATATCTTCTGCTTCTGTTAGGTCCATACCATTTCTGTCCTTTATTGTGCCCATCTTTGCATGAAATGTTCCCTTGGTATCTCTAATTTTCTTGGAGAGATCTCTAGTCTTTCCCATTCTATTGTTTTCCTCTATTTCTTTGCATCACTGAGGAAGGCTTTCTTATCTCTCCTTGCAATTCTTTGGAACACTGCATTCAAATGAGTATATCCTTCCTTTTCTCCTTTACCTTTTGCTTCTCTTTTCTCAGCTATTTGTAAGGCCCTCCTCAGACAACCATTTTGCCTTTGGCATTTCTTTTTCTTAGGGACGGTCTTGATCACTGTCTCCTATACAATGTCATGAAACTCCGTCCATAGTTCATTGGGCACTCTATCAGAACGAATCCCTTGAATCTAGTTCTCACTTCCACTGTATAATCATAAGGGATTTGATTTAGGTCATACCTGAATGGTCTAGTGCTTTTCCCTACTTTCTTCCATTTAAGTCTGAATTTGTCAATAAGGAATTCATGACCTGAGCCACAGTCAGCTCCTGGTCTTGTTTTTGCTCACTCTATAGAGCTTCTCCATCTTTGGCTGCAAAGAATATAATCAATCTGATTTCAGTATTGACCATCTGGTGATGTCCACATGTAGAATCTTCTCTTGTGTTGTTGGAAGATGGTGTTTGCTATGACCAAAGCGTTTTCTTGGCAAAATTGTTAGCCTTTGACCTGCTTCATTTTGTACTCCAAGGTCAAATTTGCCTGTTACTACAGGTATCTCTTGATTTCCTACTTTTGCATTCCAGTCTCCTATAATGAAAAGGACATCTTTTTTGGGTGTTAGTTCTAGGAGGTCTTCATAGAATCATTCCTGGTTGGGGCATAGACTTGAATGGCTTGCCTTGGAAACGAACAGAGATCATTCTGTCGTTTTTGAGATTGCATCCAAGTACCACATTTCGGACTCTTTGGTTGACTATGAGGGATATTCCATTTCTTCTGAGGGATTCCTGCCCACAGTAGTAGATATAATGGTCATCTGACTTAAATTCACCCATTCCAGTCCATTTTAGTTCTCTGATTCCTAAAATGACAATATTCACTTTTGCCATCTCCTGTTTAACCACTTCCAATTTGCTTTGATTCATGGACCTAACATTCCAGAGTCCTATGCAATGTTGCTCTTTACAGCATTGGACTTTACTTCTATCACCAGTCACATCCACAACTGGGTATTGTTTTTGCTTTGGCTCCATCCCTTCATTCTTTCTGGAGTTATTTCTCCACTGATCTCCAGTAGCATATTGGACACCCACCGACCTGGGGAGTTCATCTTTCAGTTTCCTATCTTTTTGCCTTTTCATACTGTTCATGGGGTTCTCCAGGCAAGAATATTGAAGTGGTTTGCCATTCCCTTCTCCAGTGGACCACTTTTTGTCAGAACTCTCCACCCTTGTCCATCTTAGGCTGCCCTACACGGCATGGCTCACAGTTTCATTGAGTTAGACAAGTCTGTGGTCCATGTGATCAGTTTGATTAGTTTTCTGAGTGTGGTTTTCATTCTGTCTGCCCTCTGGTGGATACGAATAACAAGCTTATGGAAGCTTCCTGATGGGAGAGACTGACTGAGGGGAAACTAATTCAGAATTCCTGCTAAGGGGTCTCATCAAACGGGATATAGGTTCATCACGGGAGCATCAACCTTATTTGCTTCACCAGCCAGAACAAAAGAAAACAGAATGAAGGCAAGTCTTCCAGCCATTCTTTTTCAACCACTAGCCCAGACAGCTCCTAATTTGTAGTATCATCCCCGCATATTTATTGATGGTTTCTAGGACAAAATATGTATCAGAATTACTAATGTACGATTTCTGTTTTAAGATCTGGTGGCACTAGTGGTCATCAGTTATAGTTTGAGAATCTATATGCTTTGCATCTGTGATTTCATCTTTAATTTAATCATCACAATATGCATATAATGCACATATTATTATGCCCAGAGCTGACATTTAGCTGATATAGACCTGTATAAAATAGGGAGATGTTTTTATAATATCTAGACTAGAAAACAGCTACTCCCCAAACACCACAAAGCCCTCCCTCACACCCCAACCGTGTCTTTCAGAATCCCCAGATCTCCCCATGATACAGCAACTAATAGGTTAACCCCAACACAGGAAGGGCATCTATTCCAATAGTGACCAGACTCTGCCATCTATTAAATAGTTTAACTCTCACCACTGATTACATCCTTGCTACGGAAGTTAAATTGAGACCCTTGAAAGTAAAAGAAGTTTTCCAACAGGGTAGGGTGGCCAGCCTCCCTCTTTTAGCACTCAGATCACTGACAGTGATAATGTCCATTTACAATTTGTCCTTCCTCACAGCCTGAGAAGCTGGCTTCCTCTCATCTATCTTAGCAATGTTACAAATCAGGGAACATTTCTCAAGAAAGGGAGAAGATATAAAAATTGGGGAAAAAATATTTCAGGCTTTTAGGTCTTTCCCTCATAGATAAATCAAAAGGGAATGAAAAAGCCCAGTACTTGTCAGCCTTGCTCTAGGAAAACTGAATTAGTTGCTCACGGAGCCCTTCATTTTTCATATGAAAAAAGGGTTATCAGTAAAACATGGCCAACACTAAGCTCACCTCCAGCCAAGCTCTGCTTGCAAAGGTTTCACACGTACAGGATCATGCTGTTCTGCTCCCTGATTTGTTCACTCTCCCTACATCTTCCAGATCAATATACACACTGTATTTCCTTGATTCTAAGATATGCATTTTTTCTCATTTTAACATCATTGGAATTCCAGCCCAGATACGAAGCCTGTCTCAGGGCTTTGTTTCTTGCAATAATGGGAATAACTGGGTAATTTATTAAGAAATACTTATTACTTAAATGTTAAGTAATAATACTTAATTATTCATGAAAAAGTACTATATGCCTCTCTAAGGAGTATTTATTCAATTCTCTTAAAGAAGAGACTCATTTTCCAGCTGAAGTTTATAATTAAGATATAATTAAGATAGAGAAACAGCATCAGCTAGGCTCTGCTACCATTCTGAAACTTTTTTTTAAGTACATTCTCATTAATGTAAAGAATGGGTGCCAGAAATAAAACTAATCTTATTTCAGGTAGATCTAAATGGAACAGCAGAGAAAGAAAGTTTCTTAACCATAGCTGTCTCATTTTCTTCAATTGTACTAATATCTACTATGAACTAAGCTGTGGTGAGGATAAACATTATCTACATTATTCACTGCTGCTTCTACTGCTAAGTCTCTTCAGTCGTGTCCGACTCTGTGCAACCCCATAGACGGCCTCCTACCAGGCTCTCCTGTCCCTGGGATTCTCCAGGCAAGAACACTGGAGTGGGTTGCCATTTCCTTCTCCAATGCATGAAAGTGAAAAGTGAAAGTGAAGTCGCTCAGTTGTGTCCGACTCTTAGCGACCCCATGGACTGCAACCCACCAGGCTCCTCCGACCATGGGATTTTCCAGGCAATTATTCACAACATGTGGAATAAAAAACAAGCCAAAAAAACAATACACAGCTTATAATCCAATTTATATAAAACTAAATTGGTCTGTGTATGCATGGCAACCCACTCCACTATTCTTGCCAGGAGAATCCCATGGACAGGGCAGCCTGGCAGGCTACAGTCCACAGGGTTGCACAGAGTCAGACATGACTGAAGTGACTTAGCACATACACATGGATATAATTAAGTTTTATAAAGATAAACACCAAGCTCTTCCTATGGACGTAACTTTTATGGGAGTTGACTCTGGGGAAGAGGAGTGGGAATGATTGAAGGAAATATTAATTTTTATTTCAAACACTTCTGTATCATTTGACTTCTGTGAAGGAATATAAATGATTTCTATAATTTAAAAAAAAAAACCATCACCAAAAACACATATATAGAATCCCATTATTACATGATCTCATTTGAAAAAAGAATATTGTGAATGAACACTAACCCAAGGGAACTAAGATGGGACACACACAGAAGAGGAAAGGCTTACAGATAAAGTTGGATGTCAATTAATGTCACATGCCGAGTGATAGCTGCTAAGTAAGAAGCACATAATTTGAAGAATTGTGGCAACTACAATAAATTCTCAATAATAACCATTTAAATCTTCACCAATTCAATTTTGAGTAAACCACTACACTATTTTTAAAAGCTTGCTAAGCAAGTTTATAATATAAAGATTCAAAGGTATAATCTATTTAAATAAATTCATTGGAGTAATAACTTAATATCTATTATTTACAAAAAAATAACATTTACATGATCCAACCAGTCCATCCTAAAGGAAATCAGTCCTGAATGTTCATTGGAAGGACAGATGTGGAAGCTGAAACTCCAATACTCTGGCCACCTGATGTGAAGACCTGACTCCCTGGAAAAGACCCTGATGCTGGGAAAGATTGAGGGCAGGAGAAGGTGACGACAGAGGATGAGACGGTTGGATGGCATCACCGACTCAATGGACATGAGTCTGAGTAAACTCTGGGAGTTGGTGATAGACAGGGAGGCATGGCGTGCTGCAGTCCATGGGGTCAAAAAGAGTCGGATACAAAGAGTCGGACTGAACTGATTTACAAAAAAATAACATTTACATAGCTCCTCAAAACTGACAAAGGCCCTCAACTTCCACAACTGTTCCATACTGTCACTTTACCAATGGTGGAGTGATGAGACACGAGTCCCACACACAAGGAGAAGAGTCCCTTGTCCCACGCATTTTCTCAATCCTATCATGCTGTTATCCTAATACCCCTAATTAGAAGTGATGCTTGGCCACTTTATTAGAAACAGAACTGTTAGGAACTCAGCTTAGCAACAGTTTGACAGCCATCACTTTTGTTTCACAAATGTCCTCAAAACAACAAATGTTTCCAATTGTGTTAAAAAAAAAGCTTCATTCATTAAGAATAAACTTGTGATTACTGGGGCTCTTGCTTTATTGTAAACTAATCATCTTCGGCCCTGGGTCAGGAAGATCCCCTGGAGGAGGAAATGGCAACCCACTCCAGTATTCTTGCCTAGAGAATCCCATGGACAGAGGAAGCCTGGCAGGCTACAGTCCATGGGATCACAAAGAGTCAGACATGACTGAGCAACTGAGCACAGCAAACTAATCATCTACATCCACTTATTTACTCAACAAATATTTACTAAGTCCTTTAGTATGCATGAGCTAACTTCTTTACAAAATTCAAAAGTAATCTGCTTTTGATGATTAATAAATTTATTAAATAATACATTAAATAAATTTATTTTCAGTGCCTAATGTTTTACTAGCAATATTTATATTACTGTCAAGTAAAATTAGTTATTTAATAACTGAATTATAAAAGTGAAATATTTAACCCTATAAACATAAAAGGTTATACTTACAAGACTGATGATTACTTTTTGAGGACTGAGAACTGGCATCTTCTTCTGGGAGTCTGACAAAAATAAATGATTTATCTTGTACTGAGACAGGGAATGTCAGATTATCAGAGATATTCAACTCTGCATCAAATCTTGGAAACTGGCATCTTGAGATTCTTAAATAAAGATAAAATAATACACCAAGAACATTAGTATCCAAAAATGTGTCTTCACATACGAGCAGAGATAATGTCATTATAATAATATCTGTGAATAGGTCATAAACAGGGTGAAAAGGCCACCCATACATGCATTATAAATACTAAATGAGTTTCAAAACAGACTTAGCCAAGACCACAATGCTACATTTATCCATCAGTCCCCTACTCCTAGCACATTTAAAGTATTAGAAAAATTTACCAAGCAACATTCTGAGAACTTGACCTACTTTTCTCCAAACCACAGAAGAACCACACAAGGTAGGTATTATCTTCATTTCATAGATAAAGCAGCGTGATGCTTCGTTAACTACAGTGGGGATGTCCAAGATCACAGAGGTAGAAAGCAGAAGAGCTAGGATGGAAATTTGGACCCAATGGGCTCCATATTTCTATTTAAATTAATTTAGACTCTTCAGGGGCTTTTCCATACATATATACACTCTTTCTTTTCTCCTTTCTTCTGTTATATATCATACCTATGGGTTCATCTTCTCAACTGAACCAAGTATCCACATCTTCTCTTTGCTTCTGTTCCCTTCTCAATCATTTTTTACTCTTGTACACCCCAAGATTAGCAAACCATAACAGAAAACATAGTAAGGGCCAGTGGCATTATCACACTAGAGTCCCTCCTTGGCTATTTGTTAGAAAACTGACTCCCCGTAAAGACCAACCTCAGCCTAGCTATCAAAGGTCTAGAACCCTGCTGTGTGCCATCTTCAACCCTTCCCAAATGGTGGAAAGAGAAGAAAGGAGAGAGGAGAAGGCTGGCCCTGCTGAACTATCCCAGGTTTAATTTGGGGTGCTGAGAATCACCATGGATTTCCTGTTCTGCTTCTGACCCAGGACATGTAACACTTCTATCTCTGTTCATGGTATCACTGGGACTCATCTGTCACAGGGTGATGATGACCAAGAAGAAATGATGAAAGGAGCACAGCCCAAAAGATATTGAAAAAGTTACTAAAAGGAATTCCTAAGTTTCAGAGAAAACTGAGTTCTAAGACATCTAATACGCTTCATATTCTTCCAAAGATTTCTAGACTTTACAATAACCAATCATCTACCAATATTCCAAAACTCAGGTTGCCTTTATGTAGGGGCAGAAGAGTTATAGGTAAAGAATATTATACATTATTATACATTATTTTTCTTACTGTCTCAATATGAATCTATGTCATCTACACCATTCCTATCCATTCTTTCTCTACCTCTCTATCCTCTCCAGGGTAGACAGGGACAGGGAGATGGTTTTTGCTGACATCCAAGCAAGAAAATGTTTAGACAACAAAAACAGCATCTTGTGGTCGAATGCAATATCCAGTCCTGCTGAATATCTGAACCAGATAGCTACCTCCATATAAGCTATCAAGTTTTCCATCTATCATTAAAGAAATAGAACTCCTCTGACAGAAAACAAATCATCATAAAGAAAGTACTCTTTAAAAAAAAAAAGTACTTCTTTGAGCAAAATCTATCTTCCAATTTAATTCTACATTAATTAGTAAGTCATTTTTGGTCTTCAAGTACAGTCAAAAACCTAGTTCCAGATCCTAAGCCCCAGGTGGATACATACCAGGTCCAATGGCAGGACAGAGGTACAAAAAATGTTGTGCAAAGAAGACCTAAGACAATGAAGTTTCAAGCTAAATTTGTGATCATAGCAACAGTTCAGGACCCATGCTATATTTTTACGCCAATCAACTATAATCCTCTGCCATTCAGTTGATTGCCCCATGATCCCAAGAATTTTCTAAGCAATGGCCAGTAATAAAGTAGAACCAAAAATAATGCCATAAGGATACAGAAATAAAGGACGCACTACAGCCAATAAAAGGAAAATGAAACCTGAAAAAAAAAAAACACACAGAAAAAAATAGCACCTTGTTAAGAGTCAGAAACAAAGATAAATTGTGGCCCACAGAATAAAACAGTTTCTTAATATTCTGTAGCCCCATCACATCTATTACAGAGGATCACTCTAAAGGCTTATGCAAAGATTACGGGAACAGAAGGATTCTTTCCTACTCTTAAAGTCATATGCCATAGGTACCACCAGGATTCATCAAGGAGTAAAAAATCTTTTTAGGCTTTGGGTTCTACCCTTATAAAAATTACAGGGAATGTATTCCCCAGTTGGCCCTTGAACTCTGATGAACTCATTTCCAATTCTCTGTTCCCCTTGGGGTTTATTCTGGTGTCTAAGCTTGATGCAATTTTATTTCACAAATATACATTTTTTTTTTTCTTCAGTGCTCAGCTTTCTTTATTGTGCAGCTCTCACACCCGTACATGACTACTGGAAAAAAACATAGCTTTGACTAGATGGACCTTTGTCGGCAAAGTGATGTCTCTGCTTTTAATATACTTTTAAAATTAAGAAAACATATTTATTCTTAAACTTCAACAACAATTTATGTTGGGCCAATAATGAAAAATATTAATTTTGCTTTTCTTACTGTGGGACAAAAGATATACATATACTGAAGAAAAGAAAAGTTTTGCTAAAAGAGTATAGTAAACACACTGCGCTGAATCACCTTAATTCAAAAGCCTGTATTTTTCCTTTATTTCCAATACAACAGAAAGAAAACGCAGAATTTTAGTCATAATATACCTTGTAGCATTGTCCACAATTAGTTCAGATTCTGCTCTATGGTTTGTCTTTAGTTCAATAGCACAATTTCTGAAAGCAGAAGAGCTAGGATGGAAATTTGGACCCAATGGGCTCCATATTTCTATTTAAATTAATTTAGACTCTTCAGGGGCTTTTCCATACATATATACACTCTTTCTTTTCTCCTTTCTTCTGTTATATATCATACCTATGGGTTCATCTTCTCAACTGAACCAAGTATCCACATCTTCTCTTTGCTTCTGTTCCCTTCTCAATCATTTTTTACTCTTGTACACCCCAAGATTAGCAAACCATAACAGAAAACATAGTAAGGGCCAGTGGCATTATCACACTAGAGTCCCTCCTTGGCTATTTGTTAGAAAACTGACTCCCCGTAAAGACCAACCTCAGCCTAGCTATCAAAGGTCTAGAACCCTGCTGTGTGCCATCTTCAACCCTTCCCAAATGGTGGAAAGAGAAGAAAGGAGAGAGGAGAAGGCTGGCCCTGCTGAACTATCCCAGGTTTAATTTGGGGTGCTGAGAATCACCATGGATTTCCTGTTCTGCTTCTGACCCAGGACATGTAACACTTCTATCTCTGTTCATGGTATCACTGGGACTCATCTGTCACAGGGTGATGATGACCAAGAAGAAATGATGAAAGGAGCACAGCCCAAAAGATATTGAAAAAGTTACTAAAAGGAATTCCTAAGTTTCAGAGAAAACTGAGTTCTAAGACATCTAATACGCTTCATATTCTTCCAAAGATTTCTAGACTTTACAATAACCAATCATCTACCAATATTCCAAAACTCAGGTTGCCTTTATGTAGGGGCAGAAGAGTTATAGGTAAAGAATATTATACATTATTATACATTATTTTTCTTACTGTCTCAATATGAATCTATGTCATCTACACCATTCCTATCCATTCTTTCTCTACCTCTCTATCCTCTCCAGGGTAGACAGGGACAGGGAGATGGTTTTTGCTGACATCCAAGCAAGAAAATGTTTAGACAACAAAAACAGCATCTTGTGGTCGAATGCAATATCCAGTCCTGCTGAATATCTGAACCAGATAGCTACCTCCATATAAGCTATCAAGTTTTCCATCTATCATTAAAGAAATAGAACTCCTCTGACAGAAAACAAATCATCATAAAGAAAGTACTCTTTAAAAAAAAAAAGTACTTCTTTGAGCAAAATCTATCTTCCAATTTAATTCTACATTAATTAGTAAGTCATTTTTGGTCTTCAAGTACAGTCAAAAACCTAGTTCCAGATCCTAAGCCCCAGGTGGATACATACCAGGTCCAATGGCAGGACAGAGGTACAAAAAATGTTGTGCAAAGAAGACCTAAGACAATGAAGTTTCAAGCTAAATTTGTGATCATAGCAACAGTTCAGGACCCATGCTATATTTTTACGCCAATCAACTATAATCCTCTGCCATTCAGTTGATTGCCCCATGATCCCAAGAATTTTCTAAGCAATGGCCAGTAATAAAGTAGAACCAAAAATAATGCCATAAGGATACAGAAATAAAGGACGCACTACAGCCAATAAAAGGAAAATGAAACCTGAAAAAAAAAAAACACACAGAAAAAAATAGCACCTTGTTAAGAGTCAGAAACAAAGATAAATTGTGGCCCACAGAATAAAACAGTTTCTTAATATTCTGTAGCCCCATCACATCTATTACAGAGGATCACTCTAAAGGCTTATGCAAAGATTACGGGAACAGAAGGATTCTTTCCTACTCTTAAAGTCATATGCCATAGGTACCACCAGGATTCATCAAGGAGTAAAAAATCTTTTTAGGCTTTGGGTTCTACCCTTATAAAAATTACAGGGAATGTATTCCCCAGTTGGCCCTTGAACTCTGATGAACTCATTTCCAATTCTCTGTTCCCCTTGGGGTTTATTCTGGTGTCTAAGCTTGATGCAATTTTATTTCACAAATATACATTTTTTTTTTTCTTCAGTGCTCAGCTTTCTTTATTGTGCAGCTCTCACACCCGTACATGACTACTGGAAAAAAACATAGCTTTGACTAGATGGACCTTTGTCGGCAAAGTGATGTCTCTGCTTTTAATATACTTTTAAAATTAAGAAAACATATTTATTCTTAAACTTCAACAACAATTTATGTTGGGCCAATAATGAAAAATATTAATTTTGCTTTTCTTACTGTGGGACAAAAGATATACATATACTGAAGAAAAGAAAAGTTTTGCTAAAAGAGTATAGTAAACACACTGCGCTGAATCACCTTAATTCAAAAGCCTGTATTTTTCCTTTATTTCCAATACAACAGAAAGAAAACGCAGAATTTTAGTCATAATATACCTTGTAGCATTGTCCACAATTAGTTCAGATTCTGCTCTATGGTTTGTCTTTAGTTCAATAGCACAATTTCTTGATTTTAGAGTTTCAAAAAGATCTTTCAGCAAGTTACCAGGTTCAATGCTGGGTAACTGTCTAACATCACCTGAAAAGGGGAAAAAGTAGAAACAGTAGGTTTTAAGTAACTAGGATCTTAAAATTTAGAAATTACTTTTATTTCTCCCTACTGATAAATGCTATAATTATAAAGACTTACTTTGAGAAAAAAAGAAAAAAAATCTTTGTTTAAAATTACATAAGAACATTAAGTCTTCAAAAATATTCAACAACAAAAGCCATTCCAATTAAACAATATAAAGTATAAAAACAGCGATAACATGGTAAGGTAAAATGTGAATTGAACTTTTTTCATGTTTACAGATACGTGTTGGGGTATATATTTTCACCAACATGTAAAGAAAAAAACAGGTCTTAGGTATCTATAATTTAGTCATTTATTCAATCCTGCTCAATGTCTTACTAAACATGGAAAAATCTATGGCCTCAAATAAATAAAATTAACATTAAAATGTGAAGTAAATCCAGTGCATTT
>SJYT01055108.1:530221-561409 GCA_006410635.1 Cephalophus harveyi | reverse complement strand
TAAATCCAGTGCATTTGATAATAGATAAATTTCAGTAATGTAATAATAATGTTCTGCTCTATTACACATCTTTTTACTTTAAACAAACAAGCAAATCCTAGAGAAAAGAGAAACTATTTTCTGGGAAACAGAGAATGCTTTAACTATTAACAGAATCAACTGCTGATACAATATTCTCAAATACCTAAAACAATTACTTATAAATATATTGATTCTCTCATTGCAATTTCATTTTCTCCTCCATTAAATCATATAGTCTACATGTCAGTACTACCCAATAGAATCTAACTAAATCTCACCAAAATTGGAAAGGACTTAAGCTAGTGAGGTTTCATTTGCACTATTAGCTTAAAATCATAAAATTACTTTTAAGTGGTCTATCATTCAGACTTTTTATTATTTCCAAATGATCTACGTCCTGATTTACTCTGAGTCTGTGACAATTTTACTATTTTAATAGCCATCATTTAGGTCATTACTGTAACCCCTCACCACTCTATTTCATTCACAACCTAGCTTGCTAATGATTAACCAAAACAAGAAGCCACTGAGCTGATGGAGGTGGTCAAATTGATCTCAGTGTGCCTCTAGTGTGGGCTCTGAGAAATGCCTTCTCGCCTGTAGGATATGGATATTAAAACACTGAAATGGTATAAACAAGCTACTGTGTGCGTGTGTGTGTGGTGTGTGCATGCATGCTCAGTCGTGTCCGACTCTTTTTGCGACCCTATGGACAGTAGCCTGCCAGACTCCTCTGTCTATGGGATTTTCCAGGCAAGAATACCAGAGTGGGTTGCCATTTCCTTCTCCAGGGGATCTTCCCAACCCAGGGATTGAATCCATGTCTCTGGTGAGACTCCTGCATTGGCAGGTGGATTCTTTACCAATGAACCACCTGGAAAACCCCAAAACAACCTACTGATCACAATGATTTGAACCAAACAATTAGGATTCCAACAATATTTTAACTTACCAAGGATAATAAGTTTAGAAAGTTTGGAGTGCTCACACAATAAATTTAAAACCGACTTGAAGATTGCTACAGACACCAAACTCCCTTCATCCACAACAAGAACTCTAACCGAAGAAAATTTCCAGGGCCTGTTCTTGGTCTTTATTTTTTCCTTCCATAAATAGAAACTATAATTGACCTACAAGCAAAGTATGACATTTCTAAATTCAGGTTAAAAAATTCACCAAAAAAAAAAAAATCAAAAAAATTTAACATGTTCTTTTAAAATAAAACTCTTAAATGGGGAAGGGATGGGGACGATATAGGTACAATAACATGGGGGAAAAGATGAAAGAAATAGAGAACACAAAAGTTATAGGATGGAAACATAGAGGAAAGAGTTCAAAAAATTGCTTCCTAGTGAGTACTTAATGTGTTTAATTCAACAAACAGCACTCTTCCACCACCAGAATCCCAAACATTTTCTTACCACTCCTGACCAGAGTGAGCTCCCTGTTCTTTCCAACCACAATTAAACCTTCTCCTGGCCTTCTGAGATAGCCCAAACGCTTAAGCCTCACTCTTCTCGCAACTAGAATACTCCATTCTGGAAATAAAGGGCTGCCTGCCTGAACTAACTATAAAAATACTATTTTTTCTTCAAGTACTTCCCCAACACTGAAAAACTACCACCACCACAACCAACAAGACAACTAAAAAAAAAACAACCCTATTACAGAGGTAAAAATATTTACTATTAAAAAAATGTACAACCAGAGAATGTTAAATATTTTGGTGTATATCATTCAAAAAATGTTTCTATGTTTATATATATATGTGCAATGTATGTGTGTGTGTGTATATGCTCATTGTCACTAAAAAATTACTTGCATTATCTGCTGGTACCCCTAGCCCAAGAATGATAAATAAATGATATAACAACCACCTCAGGGCTCTCCTGAGCCTAAACATAGCTTCAGAAATGTCCTCCCAGCATTCCAACCCAATATTAAGATACTACTAACTGATCCGAGTTGGAACACAAGATGAAATTCAGTAATGATCCTTCTCTGGCCTCTCCTCTCCTAAGAGGAGATCATAAACTGATCAGAAGATTCTTCCACCAATGAGCTACACTGAACTCCTCTAGCACTGTGCTCACTCATGTGATAAATGTAATGCCAAAGTAATTTCTGAGATGGCGTGTGGGTCTACGAAGGGATCTTCTTGACCCAGGGATCAAAACCGGGTCTCCTGCATTGCAGGTGGATTCTTTACCATCTGAGCCACCAGGGAATCCCATGATTCTCGGTAGCCTTCCTCAGAACTGCTTTCTTCATTTCACTCTTTTGCCTGGGAACCTAAATGACTCCCCAGTAATCAAGTCCAGGCTTGTTTGTTAGGTGTTCAAAGACTGTAGTAAATAAGGGAATCACCGCACAGTGGAAAGAGTAGCAAGCTGGGAGGTTACACATGTGAATCCCAGGGCAAGCTCTGCCCTTGGTTAAGTTTGGGGCCAACTGTTTAACACCCTCAAATTTCTACTGGCTCTTCTGTAAAATGCAGATAACATCATTTTCCCACTTTACTCCTTTGTCAAGGACTTTATGAAACAGGAAAATACAAACTTTAAAGCTCAAATTCCCAGTATAAACCAAATGCAATTTCCATTATTTTACACACACTTCATTCCATTCAACAAAGTCCCCTCAAAATCTCTACACCCACTTGATGATTTACCTCAATGCCTCTGGGAAGGCTTTTCCCTTAAATAAAACATTCTTCTTACCTGAGCTCCATCATCCATTAGACTCCAGTTATTTTTTCCTTCAGAAATCTTCCAAGGACTAAGTTTCTTGATCTATAAAATGCCAGGTCAGAGCTAATGGAAACTCTCCAACTCTTTATAAGTTTGAAACTTCATAACTCTCAACTACAGCCACAGCTATTTTTTTCAAGCATCTTAATTCATTTGAAATGCTGATTATGCAACTGCTATTTGCCAGGCACTGTTGTAGTCAGAGGAGATAAAGCACTAAACCAGATGACCCAAGTTTTTTCACTTTCACAGAGCTTTCATTCCACAAAACGTGGACTCTGACATGTTTGTAACCAGTCCCAATGAGAAAAGGGGCCATATGCCAGAATCAAAACTAACTACAGCATGAAGCATACACTTTAGTTGACATTTTTTTTCATAATAAGACTTTCTTAAAGAAGGAAGCAGCAGTGATAGCATAGCACCTATTTCCCTGTAAACAGTAACAGTTTATAGACCGGCTGTTTGAGTCTCATTGAGTTAAATCAGCGGTCTCCATCCTTTTTGGCACCAGGAACTGTTTTCATGGAAGACAATTTTTTCATGGACAGATGACAATTTTTTCATGGACAGAGGAGGGTGTGATGGTTTCAAGGTGATTCAAGATTCAAGGGCATTACATTTACCTCGCACTTTATTTCTAATCGAATGCTGCAGCTGATCAGATAGGAGGTACCGGTCCATGGCCTGGAGACTGGGGAATCTCTGATCTAATGATTAGCTACCACAAGGCAAGGGTCTAGAAAACATTCTATAAATGCCCACTAATTGTTTTCAGGAATAAATAAAAGATTACATCATTAAGTCCATCTTTAAATGTTTTATGTAGAGAAAAAACATAAAAGGTTTTACCTGACATAGTGTATAAGCATTAAAACCAGTTTTCTGTCTCAGTAAGCCAGCTGCTTTCCCTGTAGGTGCTGTAAGTAAAACTTCTATAGCCTTGTCCAGTTTCTGCTGACTTTGCTCGGTGAAGGTGATCCATTCTTCTGGTACATTCCAGTCTTGTTCAAAATCTTCACAAGCTTTTTTCACTTCTTTTTCTTCCAACAACTCTATCTGCTTAAAAAGCTGGCTAACAATTGTGGTCTTCCCACAACCACCTTTCCCACTTATGACTGTCACAGCATTGGAGCAAATCATGTCCAGAGCAGTCACCTGGTCTTGATCCAGTTGACCCTCACTCATTTCTGCATTCACTTCATTTTCACTATCATCCCAAATATGGTCACTGTTGTCCTGCGTTTCCAAAATATCCACAAGATCTTCTAATCTTGTTTCATCAGGTTTGCTTTTATTCAGTGTATCATCACTTCCTGAATTCTCAGGTCTTGGGGTGCAAATAGACGCAAGCACCTTTTTGACATCGACCTGTAATTGCCATGGGGGCCTGGTCATCAAGTCACAGACTGAAGAGGCAATGCCTCTCTCAGCCTGGTAAAGGTCATAAAGAAAGACACAGCCCTTCTCATACGTCACCACGCCAATATCCTTCAAGAACTTCAGAGACTGCCAAGCATCGTGAAAAGACATGAGGTCTGATAGTTGAAAAGTTAAGTCAGCTTCTTCAACACACGTGTGCCCCTGCTCTCTACATATCTGCTTCAGTTGAGAATATATTATTAATGCATTCTTCTCCAAATCCGTCATCAACTGGAAAAGAGACTTGCATTGACTAAACGACGTCCAACTTGCTTCACATCGCAAAAGCTTCAGTTCTCTGTAGGTTATCTTTAAGAAAATAAAGTTCATGTTGTTTTATAAGAGTGATAAAGACTGATAACTATTATGAGAATTACAGTGAAAACCATGGCATTTATTAATAATTTTTAAGTTCCAGAAGACACATTTCAATGAAATTTGGAGGAGAAAAACTATGCACCTAACATATCACTATTTTTTAAATTAATTTTACTATGATTAGAGATCTATATAATGCTCTAATTAAAATCATATTTTCTGAAAGCAATACATATACAGTTTTAAAAGTCAAATAATACTAAGAGCCTTATCACAAAATATATGAATCCCTTGACTTACCCTTTCCATGACTTTTAAAGGCAACACCTCCAACACTTTTAGCTATTTCTTCCAGAATTTATCTCTCCTCTAAGTATTGTTTATACTATTCTTTAATTTTTTTAAAAAAAAATCAGATAATTAGTGTTAACTCCTTACTTTGGAAAGTCTTTCTTCATGGAACTTGCTCTTTTATACTACCACCTAAACACACACTTCTCCTCCCATCTTTGAAAAAGTTACAGTACCATTTTGAAAACTGATTTTGGTTATATCAGTATAAACGGGATCCATGATTGAGTGACATAATGTGCTGTGATTACATAAATTTTGTATGGAACTCTTGCGTGTACTGTGGAGTTAATGACTGCCTCGTTTTCTTGACTTGTTTAGTTCTCCGTGTGCCTATCAACAGTTCTGCCCAAACGCTACTGAAAAGGTGTAGAGCTTCCTTCATCATGCCCCACTCAGCAGGTCATCTACGAGCTCCATGAGGTACGGAACTTCATCATGCCCCACTCGGCAGGTCATTTACTAGCTCCATGAGGTACAGAGCTTCCTTCATCACGACCCACTCGGCAGGTCCTCTACTAGCTCCATGAGGTACAGAACTTCATCATGACCCACTCAGCAGGTCATCTACTAGCTCCATTTTTTTTTTTTTCATGAAGACATCACTCCTGGAGCCCTCCATACAACTTACGAGCTGAAATGTGTATCCCACAAAATTCATATGTTGAAATTCTAACACCCAGAACCCTGAATGTGACCATACTTGGAGACAGGGTCTTTAAAAAGATAATTAAGTTAAAGTGAGACATGGGATAGGCCCTAATCCAAGATGACAGGTGTCTTTATAAGAAGACTTTAGGACCCAGACAAGCACAGAGGGAAGATGGTGTGAAGACACAGGGAGATAGCTGCTCACGAGCTAAGGAGAGAGGCCTCAGAAGAAAGCAACCATGCTAACATCTTGATTGGATCTGGATTTAGAGACTCGAGAACTGTGAGAAAATAAAAGTTCTGTGGTTTACACCACCCAGTCTATGCTATTTGTTATAGCAGTCCTAGCAAATGAACATAAAACGTCAATAAAAATCTTTACTCTGGGTGGTGGTTTACATGCTGAACAGAGGACTCCAAGCCTCCTTTTTCCACTTGAGTCCCAGAAGGTTCACTGCTCTGCCTCTCTGTCCTACTGAATAAATATAGATAATAGGGCTCCAGAATCTTTTTTTTTCCCCGAGCATATTGAAATCATAGTCATTTTACAGAGGAAATAAATTCATTATTCCAGTATTTCTCAAGAGGGATGGAATCTGTAAACATTCTTGGGGAACCCACGAATTATATCAGAATCTTTAAACTGTATTTTCATTTGGAAAACCACTCATAACCAAGTACTGATTTAAGTGCCACATTTGGTTTTCAACACCTCTGGAGCTTCACAGTATTGCTTTATTACTCCTGGCATCTAATAACAAAAACAGAAGTGCCAAAGAAACTGTAAATGACATTATTGTGCCAAAGAAAAAAATCAAATGACATCATGATGTACCATATGAATAATGAAGGCTTTTGAAAGTTCAAATAAGAAAGTGAGGAACTGTGCTACATAGCAGAATGGACTTGCCAAACTCTTAAGAACTTGTGTCTTTAGTGAGATCTATACGCAAGGTGCAACAGCAATTTAGTTACCAAAAAAGTCATGAAATTAAATTATGTAACTAAAGTACTGATGATATGAATATCATTTATTTTGTTATTTTGTTTTCCTTTGTAAATGTATTGTATAAGAGGATAGGTATAAGAAGTTTATATTTAGTTGTAACACTGAAAGGAGAATGAATTCATTGAGGTCGTACAAATTTCTTTTCTTTGAAGATGTAAAATTGTCAAGTTTGAGATATCCTGCCTTGTATAAGATTACAAAAAGCTAAGCAAATGTCTTACTTACTTTACGAAATCCAAGTTTCCATGGCTGTGTACCTAAAATCTCTTCTATCTCTTCCAGCACCGCTATAGAATTTGAGGTTATGAGCTGTTTGAAGTGTCGGGGCAGAAGAACTGGAAGGAATTCCATTATTTTTGGAAACTGCAAAGCTCTCATCACCGTTTTAAATGGAACTACAGGATATCAGAAAAGAACAAATCCAAGCTAACAAATGAGCTTATAAAACAACTGATTTGATGGACTTTCTCATTTCGCACAACTAGTTAAAGAAATTCCAATCAAAGAGAGAGTAACATATTTACTTTAAGCAGGAGAAAACTGATTGTATTATAACAACTGTTTTTGTACCAAGATGGCTTTCATTGTGTTTAACATCAAAATTTATGTTCTTCAAATGCTTAGATAACTACCTCTTAGACCTTTGGTTCCTCCTACTTGCAACAGAATAAAATTTCCAACTAAATGATATATAGATAAATTCAAAGCTAAGCATTAAAAACTATTTACATATTAAACTTCATAATCTTTTTTCTTACTATAGTCGTGATTCTTTCATCATGGAAGTCATTCAATGATGTACTTCCTGCCAAATTCGTTTGACAGAATTAAGAAATAAAACATTCCATGTATGTAAATGTCCAGATAACAAACCATATTTAAAAGTTATTTTAAATCATTTTGAACTGAAATCTTTCCAAAATGGATTGTTCTTTTCCTGCCTTTCTTCTCCACCTTTTTAAACAGAATAATCGACAACTGAGCTTTTTCTTAACAACTCAAGGTAATCCTATGGACACAAAAGTTAGAGAGAGACACCTAGAATCACACTTTTAGAGCAGGACAGGAACTGAAAAGTATTTAAAGATCATCTCACCCCACGGTAGTCACTCAGTCGTGTCCAACTTTTTGTGACCCCATGGACTGTAGCCCACCAGGTTCCTCTGTCCATGAATTCTCCAGGCAAGAATACTGGAGTGGGTTGCCATTTCCTTCTCCCATCTCACCCCATATCTTCAGATTATAGATGCTGCTGCTAAGTCGCTTCAGTCGTGTCTGACTCTTAGCGACCCCATGGACTGCAGCCTACCAGGATCCCCCATCCCTGGGATTCTCCAGGCAAGAGTACTGGAGTGGGGTGCCATTGCTTTCTCCGAGATTATAGATGAGAAACCCACAATGTTAATGACACACTCCAAAAGCAATACAAATACATTTTCATCAAACCCAATTTTAAAAAAGAATACTATAGTAAGGTACTGTAGTGGTGATATTTAAACACACTAGTCATCCAGGATCTCAATTACACTAAAACTCCTTATAAAATCACTTACATGTGAATTTCAGAGGAAGCAGCATCTCATGATCTGGTGGTGACTCTTGTGTTTTCTGCGTAGACTGTTTTTGACTATTCCCCTCAATTTCTTCTTGCCAAGTTCTTAAGTTTTCCATAAGATTTTCAAAATTGAGGTCTTTATACCTTGATTTATTATTTAACCATGTAAAAAACTTAATTCTTTGCTCACTGGAGACATTACACTCTTTAAGAAAGAGGGAACAGATGTGGATTTGATTTGGTGGTGACATATCTGACTGTAAAAAGTAAGATGGAAATCCTTGAACCTGATAGCTCCTTGATCCTACAGGCTTTACCTGTACCTTCACTCGCCACCAAGCATCAGTCAACGGAAAACGTCCAAACACGTCACATTTCTGCTGAGTGTTTTCATCAAACACAGCAACTTAAAAAAAAAAAAAAAAGGAAATGTTAACTTAGGATAATTTAAAATCTTTCTCAATGTTTTGTCAACGCCACTACTCTCTTTAATCCCGGGACAGTACCCTGTACAGATGTCTATCACAGTGTCTATATTCCACTTACCTGTTTATCTGTCTCCCTCTACACACTGTTGGAGAAGGACATGGCAACCCACTCCAGTATTCTTGCCTAGAGAATCCTGTGGACAGAGGAGCCTAGTGGGCTGCTGTCCATGGGGTCGCACAGAGTTGGACACGACTGAAGCTACTTAGCATGCATGCATGCACTGGAGAAGGAAATGGCAACCCACGCCAGTGTTCTTGCCTGGAGAATCCCAGGGGTGGAGGAGCCTGGTGGGCTGCCGTCTGTGGGGTCCCACAGAGTCGGACACAACTGAAGCGACTTAGCAGCAGCAGCTACTACACTGTAAGCTTTCTAGAATAAGATAATGTCTTATTTGTCTTTGTATTCCAGGAGGGAGGCATGGTACCTGACAAGTCTGTTATTCCTCTCCTAAAAGAGGTTCCCTCTCTGCTACTCTGATCTCAGCCAATACTGACCTCCAAGGAGTATCTAAAAAAAAATGTCAGGGTCAAAAAGACACATGTACCCCAATGTTCACTGCAGCACTATTTACAATAGCTAGAACATGGAGGCAACCTAGATGTCCATCGACAGATGAATGGATAATGAAGCTGTGGTACATTACATATATACAATGGAATACTACTCAGCCATTAAAAGGAACGCATTTGAGTCAGTTCTAATGAGATGGATGAAGTTAGAGCCTATTTTCCAGAGTGAAGTCAGAAAGAGAAAAATAAATATCATATACTGATGCATATATGCAGAATCTAAAAAGATGGTACTCATGAATTTATTTTCAGGGCAGCAATGGAGAACCAGACATAGAGAACAGACCTATGGACATGGTAGGAGGGGAGGAGGAAGAGGGTGAGATGTATGGAGAGAGTAACATAGAAACTTACAATACCATATGTACAATAGACAGCCAGTGGGAATTTGCTGTGTGGCTCAAACAGGGGCTCTGTGACTCAAACAGGGGCTCTGTGACAACCTAGAAGCATGAGATGCAGAGGGAGACGGGAGGGAGGAGATATGGGTGTACCTATGGCTGATTCTTGATATATGACAGAAAACCACAAAATTCTGAACAGCAATTATTCAATTAAAAAAAAAAGTCAAGGTCCCTCCTACCACACAGTCTTTGCAAAAGCTGTTGCACCTGCCTTAGATATTTTCTTCCTGTTTACCCCATTTACTACAGAACTCAGATTAACTGTCACTTCCTCAGAAAACCTTCCCTGAATCTCATAAATATAACCTCATGGCACTTCATACTATTTCTATTAAGCACTGATATTATAGTAACTTCCCAGGTGGCGCTAGTGGTAAAGAACATGCCTGCAGCAAGAGACACAAGAGACAATGGTTCGATCCCTGGATCATGAGGAAGATCCCCTGGCGGTCGGCGTGGCAACCCACTCCAGTATTCTTGCCTGGAGAATCCCATGGACAGAGGTGCCTGGTGGGCTATAATCCATAGGGTCGCAGAGTCGGACATGACTGAAGCGACTTAGCACACATAGCATACACAGCTGTGATTATTTGTAGAATGTCTGTTTAATGCACTTAAGAGGGGAAGCTCCATTAAGACAAGAACCTCATCATCTAATCTCTCCAGGGTATCCCAGCAACAAACACATCTTGCTTGGAACACGGTAGCCAGTCGCCAATACTTGCAGGATGAATAACTAAACCCTCCACAAATACTTAAACATTTTCTGTCTAAACTTGTGCTGCCTACTCACCTGTGATTATTTAAATTTAATTAAAATTAAAACTTTGGATTCAGCTCCTCTGGTGCACGAGCTGCCTTTGAAGTTTTCAATAACCACAGATGGCTAGCAGCTATTGTACAGGACAGTGCAAATATACAGCAATGCCACCATCACAGAAAATTCTACTGGACAGCAACTAGTCTGAACATTCAAACATTCTTAAACATCAGTCACCAGGAACACACAACAGGTGTAATTCTTAGGACAGGAAACTAGACAAGATAAATACAGATCACAAGATTAACAGGTTAATGAGTCAGCAGTGCTTGTGGTGTTTCATGTGTATGTGTGTTTAAGTAGCTGAACAGAGTGAAGTCGCTCAGTCGTGTCCGACTCTTTGCGACCCCGTGGACTGTAGCCCACCAGGCTCCTCTGTCCATGGGATTCTCCAGGCAAGAATACTGGAGTGGGTTGCCATTTCCTTCTCCAGGGGATCTTCCCGACCCAGGGATCGGACCCAGGGATCGAACCCAGGTCTCCTGCATTGCAGGCAGACACTTTAACCTCTGAGCCACAGGGAAGCCCTAACTAGCTGAACAGCAACCACATATTCGATTCCAGGAAAGAAATAGTTAAAAGCCCTGATTCGGAGTGTTAATACTGGCTGGACACCCACTGTTTCCTTGTTTATAAAACTACCTCAGAAAGTTGTGAACATTAATGAGATACACGTGAAGCCCAAGCTTAACAGTATTTGCTCAAGTCTCTGCTATTATTGTTATTTTATTCTAAACAGGACGAAGCACTTAGGCGATTCCAAAGGAAGTTAGCGGCGAAGGAGCGTACTTTGGAGGAGGCCATAATAGAAACAATTCATTAATCCGCCGATCCCACCCCCGGGGGGCGAGTTATTTCCTCACCACGGAGCAGCCCCGGGAGGCTACCAGCATTTACGCCCCCACTGCAAAGCTCCTCTGCGTCAAGAAACACCGTGTCTTCGTCCTCCTCCGCATCCTCCCTGAAATACGCGTCTTCCTCCTCCACCAGGTCCTTGGGTGGGAGCAGAGGTCCCTGCAGCTCCAGCAAGGACTGACTCGACGAGGCCATAGTCCATTGTCCGGAGCTCAACCCCAATTCCGGAAAACCCCGGGCTACTTGGACGCCCATGATCAGCCAATCAGCTCCGCGACTGTAGGACCTTCGGCTTCCAGGGGGTGGGCGAAATGTGTGACTTGAGTTAACCGTATGGAGATGGATGGCAACTAAACTTGTGGTGATGATCATGCTTTAGTATACAAAGACACTGAGCTATAATGCTGTATACCTGAAACTTGTTTTAAAGATAAAGGCCATCCGCTTTCACAAACGTACCTCCTCCCCCGGAAGCTAGTTTGCGCGAAGCTCCGCCTCAAGTTCCCAGCGGAGGGCCGGGATAGGACGGAACGCCGAGATTCGGAAGGGGCGGGGCGGGGGGCGGGACAGGGGGCGGGGCGCTCTCCCGCTCCCGCTGCACTGTCAAACTCCGGGCTCCGCCAGGTGCTGGGAGGAAACTAGCTGGCTGCGCCGCGGCATAAATAGCACCTGCAGAGCCGCTAACTCACCGCGTCTCCTGCCTAGAGACAAACTCGAGGGAAGGTCAACCTACTGAACCTAAAGAGCTAGGAAAAGCAAGCCCTCCCAACGACTCCAAAACAAAAATCCAAATGCCCTTCTGCCAACACCCAAAGCTCAAAGCCGCGAATCTCCAGCCAGGAGACCCGCCTAGGCGTGACTGCTTTGGGTCTCTTGTTTTTTATTCAAAGTTGAATTTGTAAGATCAAAGGCACTTTATTCAAGGTACAGATCTCTAGGCCTCATTACATACCCAATGTATCGGGATCTAGGGCTGGGACCCAGGATTCTTTTTAATGCACGTCTCAAATTGTTCGTTTTGATGCTCAGCCTGATTTGGAAAGCAGTGGATTCAATAACTTTCACAATGCTCCCATTTCCTGTGTGAGTATACCCTGGCCTCCCAAACTTTAGGCTGAGCTGGAGAAGGCAATGGCGACCCACTCCAGTACTCTTGCCTGGAAAATCCCATGGGTGGAGGAGCCTGGTAGGCTGCAGTCCATGGGGTCGCTAAGAGTTGGACACGACTGAGAGACTTCACTTTCACTCTTCACTTTCATGCATTGGAGAAGGACATAGCAACCCACTCCAATGCTCTTGCCTGGAGAATCCCAGGGACGGAGGAGCCTGGTAGGCTGCCGTCTATGGGGTCGCACAGAGTCGGAGACGACTGAAGCAACTTAGCAGCAGTAGCAGCAGCCATCTGCTAGTGCGTGCTAAGTTGCTTGAGTGGTGTCGACTCTGTGCGACCCTAAAAACTGTACTCCAGGCAAGAATACTGGAGTGGACTGCCATGCCCGCCTCCAGGGGATCTTCCTGACCCAGGAATCGAACCTACATTGTAAGCAGATTCTTTACCGCTGAGCCACCGGGGAAGCCCCACAGTGGAGCAAAAGAAGTTATAGCCCAGGGTATAGACAAGAATAGAGGAAGGCAAGTAGAAGAGAAAGAAGTGATTTAAAAGTTATTCTGGAGCCAAGGTTCCCATATGTTGAAAGTCATGGTACTTTTTGAGGAACAGCATAAAATATATGACTACATAACTATTTTGATACTATTATGAAATTACTCAATAATAAACCTAAAATAAGCATACATTATTTGTTAAATCCAAAAGCATCTTATTGTATAGATTCTAATATAGATAAATAACTGCCCCCACCAAAGTTTTTAATTTATAGGACCATACACATGAAACTAACACAGCTTTGCAAATCAAATATACTTTATACTTCAATAAAGTTATTTTGTTCATTAAAAAAACTTATAGGAGAAAATGCTAGAACTGATTTTCTTTTCCTTTGGGCACAAATGTCAACTTTTGTTGCTTTTAGAAACACACTCTTGCATCAGTGTTTCCAAGGATGTCTGTATGAGGCTGAATGCCTTCCTTAACTAACTCAGGATAGCTACACCACAACATGGAATCTGTCCTGACAAATGTTTTATCACTCATCTCTTTGTAACTAAATCCAGTGGATACAGTTCTGCCTTTGTCTTGCCGCACCTCTCTACAGTATTTAACATAGATAACTTTTCTTTTTAACTATTTTCTTCTTGTAACACTCTGCTTCCTAGGCTTTTGTAACTCATCATCTCAGGTTTTCCTACTATCTCTCTGGCCATTTATAGCTTCTTCGGGTTCCTCTACTGGCCTCTGAAGTAACGGTGTTCCCCAGGGTTCCATACTAAGCACCTTCTCACTCTGTAATCCTTCCCTCAGTCAACTTTCACCTACTGTCACCTACATGCTAATGACCCCTAGTCTAACCTTCAAGCCTGTACAAACAACTGCCTATTAGATGCCAGGATTGGATGCCCCTTGGCTCCCCTGACTCAGGTATCCAAACTGAAAGGTATCCACTGCCCAAATGTGGGTCACATATGTGTGTATTCGTAAGATAACCTTTTTACCAACACGATGATTTGGGCACAAGACTCCAGATACTAAGCTTCTGTTTCTATAACTCAATTGCATTCTACTAGGCAGTATAGGGAGAAGGCAACAGCACCCCACTCCAGTACTCTTGCCTGGAAAATCCCATGGATGGAGGAGCCTGGAAGGCTGCAGTGCATGGTGTCACTGAGGGTCAGAACGACTGAGCGACTTCACTTTCACGTTTCACTTTCATGCATTGGAGAAGGAAATGGCAACCCACTCCAGTGTTCTTGCCTGGAGAGTCCCAGGAACGGGGGAGCTTGGTGGGCTGCCGTCTATGAGGTCGCACAGAGTCGGACACGACTGAAGCGACTTAGGAGCAGCAGCAGCAGGCAGTGTAGGTTAGGATTCAGGATAATGAGAACTTTACTTCTGTCAACTATAAATTGGCACTTGTAGATATACCTCTACAAGCTACAATCTGCAGCTGCTGATTTTCAACTCCCCATGAAAGGAGTTAGAGCAAAAATGAGGCACTCTGTGCTCAGGGAAAAATTGGGTATCCCTGATGGCTCAGGCAGTAAAGAATCCTCTCGCCAGTGCAGGAGACGTAGGTTCAGGAGAAAACTGGCAGCCAGGTCTTCAGCTGGTTAGATATTATCAGGAGCCGATTTTGTGAGCCCAATTCTTGTACCTCCTCATATCTAGGAAAGTACTAAATCCTTCATGGTGATGACTATTCATCATGACTAGCAGAAAGCTTCACGAGACTAACAGAAACCTTCTGGAAAAATATGTGCTTGTTTGCATATATTCCCCCTTTACCATAATCACACATATACTGACCTTCTCCCCTGCCTCTCTGGAGCAGTTTCTCAGAGCTATTTGAGGTGCTGTCTCCTGGGCTACAGTCCTCATTTTGCCCCAAATAAAACTAAACTTGCAACTCTCATGTTGTGCGTTTTTTTTTTTAAGTCAAGACTCCTTTACCTGTTGATTCCTCTTTTTTAAAATGTTAACAATTCTAGACTCCTGGATACCATTTTTACAGTATACAGTAAGTAACAGTACTTAAACCTCTCTGTGTATCAGAATCACTGGGATGTTTCTACAATAATGACTCCTGAATATACCATGAAGCTCTCTCTCTCTCTCTCTCTCTCTGAACTCACTCAGTCGTGTCCGACTCTTGGCGACCCCATAGACTGTAGCCTACCAGGCTCCTCTGTCCATGGGATTTTCCAGGCAATAGTACTGGAGTGGATTGCCATTTCTTTCTCCAAATGTACCATGAAGCTACATTTCCCCAAATATAAGACAATATAGGCATAAGGTTATTCACTGTATAACTTCTGTAGCAGCAAAGGACAGGAAACAGCAGAAATGTGCATCAGTAAGAGACCTATGAATAAACTATGGTACATCCACACAATGGAGTATTCTTTAGTAATAGCACAAAAGAAAGAATGAGGAATATGTTTTTGAACTGATAGGGAGATTTCCCAGGATATTATGTTCAGTAAGAAAAAAATCAAGACATAAAGCAAGCCAAATAGTTTTCTGCATTTGCATAGGCTTGTTTTTGCAAAAACAAGCAAACAAAGACAGGAAACATAAGCCAGAATTTAATGAAAATAGTTACCCACAGATAGAGTGGACACAGGGTAAAGGAGAAAAAGATGGGAACAAGATCTCTAACTTTTTATAATGGTTTTGACTTCTGAATCATGTAAATGTTTCACATATTCAAAAATAAAATCAAAACCTAAAATTGAACACAAAAAGAAACAAAGGAAATTATCAATTGTATAAGATAACCTTTCAGGGAAAAAGTTACTTCAAGAATATATACTTTTGAATACTTGGAATGAATACTTTAAGTTATCATGACTATATCCCCATAGTAGGTTATGTTCTGAGGACAAAAGACCTGCAAAGTAACATAAAACTTTACCACACACTGTAGCTAATTTTAATATTGTTTTTAATTGATACAATATGCATTGTACGATAAAGCAAACAAGTAAATGTCCTCAGTGTTATCAAATGAAGGTTTTTAGTGTACATGAAAAGAAGTAGAAACATAGAATAAAAAAAGTTAAGAAAACTACAGCAATATACCTGAGCTGGAAATATCAATATGACCTTGTGATTCTTCAATGTATTTCCTAGCTGTCTTCTGAAAGTAATGTCATCCTAGTGACTCTGATCACATCTACCACCCTCATCTTGATTTTGGAATACCATTTCTTACTGAAAGAAGTGGAGGCTTCTTGAGAAGTGACTGATTCCACCTCTGGGACAGGGAAGTACAAGGTGGCCCTAGTATTTCCTGTACCAGAAGGCAAGGAAGCACTCAAAAACTAATGTGGTTGTGATGAAAGGATTCAGGAGCCAGCTTGAAGGGCATTCCACTAGCCAACCTTAAAGAGATCTGAATATCAAAAAGAATAATGCCTGCACTTGATTGCAACACACTGAGTAAATGAAAACTGATGTGTCCATTGTGATACTCACTAAAAAAATAATTCTTTTAAGGGAATAAAGGAAAGAATGTCGGTTAAGAAATTTAACTGACATTAAATAAGGAACAGTATGGAGAGTCCTTAAAAAACTAAAAATAGAGTTACCATATGATCCAGCAACCCCACTTCTGGGTATAAAACCAAACAAAACTATAATTTGAAAAGATACACGCACCCCCAAAGTTCAGAGGAGCACTATTTACAGTAGCCAAGACATGGGCGCAACCTAAATGTCCATCAACAGATGAATGCACAGAGAAGATGTGGTGTATATATATATATATACAGATATATATATCCATATATATGGACATCTTCTCCATATGGATAGAATATTACTCCACCATGAAAAAGAATGAAATAATGACATTTGCAGCAACATGATGAACCTGCAAAGAGTTGACTCACTGGAAAGACTCTGATGCTGGGAGGGACTGGAGCCCCGAGGAGAAGGGGATGACCGAGGATGAGATGGCTGGACGGCATCACTGACTCGATGGACGTGAGTTTGAGTGAACTCCGGGAGCTGGTGATGGACAGGGAGGCCTGGCGTGCTGCAATTCATGGGGTTGCAAAGAGTTGGACACGACTGAGCAACTGAAATGAACTGAACTGAACTGAAGTCAGAGAAAAACAAATACCGTATGATATCACTTATATATAGAACCTTTAAAAAATGATACAAAGGAACTTTTTACAAAAGAGAAATATACTTATAGACATAGAAAACAAATTTATGGTTTCCAAAGGGGAAAGGGGAGGGGGAGGGATAAACTAGGAGTTTGGAATTAACAGATATACAGTATTATATATAAAATAAATAAAATAAATGAGAAGGATCTACTGTATGGCACAGGGAAGAATATTCACTATCTTGTAATAACCTATAATGGAAAAGACTTTGAAAAAGAATATATATATATATGAATCACTCTACTGTACACCAGAAACTAAGATGACCATACTTCAGTAAAAAAGCTGTTTATTTTGAAAAAGTAATAAAACATAAAAGAAATGTAAGAAGAAATTCCAAAAATACAAACATGATGTTGCAATCTTTAGTGTAATAACTAACTCAAGCACAAATCACCCAAGGATACTAAAACCACTATTTGCAAATCCACTAGGAAACTGATCGCCCAATGGCTGTAAGAAATCACAAATTGTGAAGGGGAAAATAGACCTTTACAGTGGAGATACTTGTCAGGCACCTCTTAATCAAGTTATCAAACTTAGTGTCAATAATAATGGGACAAACTGTGTGTGTCTCATGCTGTGATGCAATATGATGTACATAAGATCAGCTATAAGTATTCTTGTCAAAAGTACTTAACCTTACTTTAATCAAGTTTCTAGACCAGCACTGTCCAATGCAAATATAATGTGAAGTACATAGGCAATGTAAGAGCTATTGGTGGCCACATTAAAAAAAGAAATAGGTGATATTAATTTTAATGATGTATTGTATCTAATCCAATATATCCAGAATATTATTATTTCAATGTGGCAATAAACATAAAGATCATTAATGAAATATTTCACATTCTTTATCACAAATCCTTGAAATGTGATATGTGTTTTACCCTTACAGCACACCTCAGTTTAACAGTCACATTTCAAGTACTCAATAGCCACAGGTGAGTGGCAACTGTCATATTTGACACCACAGTTCTAGAACTAATTTTCCAATTTGTCCCAAATCCAAGGAACTGAGGTACAAACTGAATAATACCAGGTGGAAACAAAAAGATCTAGAACAAAGGCGAGAAAGTAAATACCTCTCAGTTCAGTTCAGTTCAGTCACTCAGTTGTGTCCAACTCTTTGCTACCCCATGGACTGCAGCACGCCTGGCCTCCCCATCCATCACCAACTCCCAGGGTTTACTCAAACTCATGTCCATTGAGTCAGTTATGCCATCCAACCATCTCATCCTCTGTGGTCCTCTTCTCCTCCCGCCTTCAATCTTTCCCAGCATCAGGGTCTTTTCCAGTGAGTCAGTTCTTCACATTAGGTGGCCAAAGTATTGGAGTTTCAGCTTCAGCATGAGTCCTTCCAATGAATATTCAGGACTGATCTCCTTTAGGATGGACTGATTGGATCTCCTTGCAGTCCAAGGGACTCTCAAGAGTCTTCTCCAACACCACAGTTCAAAAGCAACAATTCTTCGGCGCTCAGCCTTCTTCACAGTCCAACTCTCACATCCATACATGACTACTGGGAAACCATAGCTTAGACTAGATGGACCTTCATTGGCAAAGTAATGTCTCTGCTTTTTAATATGCTTTCTAGGTTGGTCATAACTTTTTTTCCAAGGAGCAAGCATATTTTAAATTTCATGGCTGCAGTCACCATCTGCAGTGATTTTGGAGCCCAGAAAAATAAAGTCTGTTACTGTTTCCATTGTTTCCCCATCTATTTGCCATGAAGTGATGGAACCAGATGCCATGACCTCAGTTTTCTGAATG
Source organism: Cephalophus harveyi (assembly GCA_006410635.1). NCBI lineage: Eukaryota > Metazoa > Chordata > Mammalia > Artiodactyla > Bovidae > Cephalophus > Cephalophus harveyi. The sequence continues at coordinate 542,626 of SJYT01055108.1, read as the reverse complement.
TTGACTTTTAAGTCAACTTTTTCACTCTCCTCTTTCAATTTCATCAAGAGTCTCCTTAGTTCTTGTTTACTTTCTGCCATAAGGGTGGTGTCATCTGCATATCTGAGGTTATTGATATTTCTCCCAGCAATCTTGATTCCAGCTTGCATTTCTTCCAGTCCAGCGTTTCTCCTGATGTACTCTGCATAGAAGTTAAATAAGCAAGGTGACAATATACAGCCTTGATGGACTCCTTTCCCTATTTGGAACCAGTCTATTGTTCCATGTCCAGTTCTAACTGTTGCTTCCTGACCTGCATACAGGTTTCTCAAGAGGCAGGTCAGGTAGTCTGGTATTCCCATCTCTTTCAGAATTTTCCACAGTTTGCTGTGACCCACACAGTCAAAGGCTTTGGCATAGTCAATAAAGCAGATGTTTTTCTGGAACTCTCTTGCTTTTTCAATGATCCAACAGATGTTGGCAGTTAGATCTCTCATTCCTCTGCCTTTTCTAAATCCAGCTTGAGCATTTGGAAGTTCACGTTTCATGTACTGTTGAAGTCTGGCTTGGAGAATTTTGAGCACTACTTTGCTAGCATGTGAGATGAATGCAATTGTGCAGTAGTTTGAGCATTCTTTGACATTGCCTTTCTTTGGGACTGGAATAAAAACTGAGCTTTTCCAGTCCTGTGACCACTGCTGAGTTTTCCAAATTTGCTGGCCTATTGAGTGCAGCACTTTTACAGCATCATCTTTTAGGATTTGAAACAGCTCAACTGGAATTCCATCGCCTCCAGTAACTTGTTCATAGTGATGCTTCCTAAGGCCCACTTGACTTCACATTCCAGGATGTCTATCTCTAGGTGAGTGATCACACCATTGTGATTATCTGGATCATGAAGATCTTTTTTTGTATAGCTCTTTTGTGTATTCTTGCCACCTCTTCTTAATATCTTCTGCTTCTGTTAGGTCCATGTCATTTCTGTCCTTTATTGTGCCCATCTTTGCATGAAATGTTCCCTTGGTATCTATAATTTTCTTGAAGAGATCTCTAGTCTTTCCCATTCTATTGTTTTCCTCTATTTCTTTGCATCGATCACTGAGGAAGGCTTTCCTATTAGGAATAGGCTTGCTATTCTTTGGAACACTGCATTCAAATGGGTATATCTTTCATTTTCTCCTTTGCCTTTAGCTTCTCTTATTTTCATAGCTGTTTGTAAGGCCTCCTCAGACAACCATTTTGCCTTTTGGCATTTCTTTTTCTTGGGGATGGTCTTGATCATTGCCTCCTGTACAATGTCATGAAACTCCGTCAATAGTTCACTGGGCACTCTGTCTATCAGAACTAATCCCTTGAATCTAGTTCCCACTTCCACTGTATAATTGTAAGGGATTTGATTTAGGTCATGCCTGAATGGTCTAGTGGTTTTCCCTACTTTCTTCCATTTAAGTCTGAATTTACCAATAAGGAATTCATGATCTGAGCCACAGTTAGCTCCAGGTCTTGTTTTTGCTCACTGTATAGAGCTTCTCTATCTTTGGCTGCAAAGAATATAATCAATCTGATTTCAGTATTGACCATCTGGTGATGTCCACGTTTAGAATCTTCTCTTGTGTTGTTGGAAGACAGTGTTTGCTATGACCAGAGCATCCTCTTGGCAAAACTCTATTAGCCTTTGACCTGCTTCATTTTGTACTACAAGGTCAAATTTGCCTGTTACTACAGGTATCTCTTGACTTCCAACTTTTGCATTCCAGTCTCCTATAATGAAAAGGACATCTTTTTGGGGTGTTAGTTCTAAGAGGTCTTCATAGAACCATTCCTGTTTGGAGCATAGACTTGGATTACTGTGATAGTGAATGGGTTGCCTTGGAAACGAACAGAGATCATTCTGTCGTTTTTGAGATTGCATCCAAGTACTACATTTCAGATTCTTTGGTTGACTACGAGGATTATTCCATTTCTTCTAAGGGATTCTTGCCCACAGTAGTAGATATAATGGTCATCTGAGTTAAATTCACCCATTCCTATCCATTTTAGTTTCCTGATTCCTAAAATGTCAATGTTCACTCTTTTCATCTCCTGTTTGACCACTTCCAATTTGCCTTCATTCATGGACCTAACATTCCAGGTTCCTATGCAATATTGCTTTTTATAATATTGCATCAGACTTTACTTCCATCACCAGTCACATCCACAACTGGATGTTGCTTTTGCTTTGGGTCCGTCTCTTCATTCTTTCTGGAGTTATTTCTCCACTGTTCTCCAGTAGCATATTGGGCACCCACTGACCTGGAGAGTTCATCTTTCAGTGTCCTATCTTTTTGCCTTTTTATACTGTTCATGGGTTTCTCAAGGGAAGAATACTAAAGTGGTTTGCTGTTCCCTTCTCCAATGGACCATGTTTTCTCAGAACTCTCCACCATGACTTGTCCATCTTGGGTGGCCCTACATGGCATGGCTCATAGCTTCACTGAGTTAGACAAGTTTGTGCTCCATGTGATCAAACTGGCTAGTTTTCTGTGATTGTGATTTTCATTTCTGTCAGGCATCAGCTTTTCAAGGGCACATAGCATCTCCATCACATAGTTCCTCTTTTCCCCTCCTTCCCTCTCATCCTCTCCCCTTCCTTTAAAACCTTTTTAAATGTAAAAACTATTCTTAGCTCTAGGGCTACACAACAACAGGCTGTAACATGCACACACTCAGTCTGGCATTTGGGACATTTTACAAGACAACTGACCTGGATTTCCAAAAAAATCAGTGGGAAAAAGGCAGGAAAGACCTAAATGGATCCAAGATTAACAGGGACTGTTAGCTGAAGTCAAGAGTAGGGGGAGAGGTTAAGAGATGAGGCCAGAGAGAGCTGGGCTGGAGCTAGGACTTGCAGCACTTTGGGAGGCCATAGTGAGAAATTTAACCATTTTCTTCTGAAAACATGGCTACTTGTCTCAGAAAAATCAAGGTCTCATTTCAATATCCCCTTGAAATCCAGGCAATGCTTGTTAAAAAATCGATTAACCTGCATCATCAAGCAAAGGATTTCAGCATCTGATTCATATCACTTCTCACGTGCAAGGCTTTTTTCCTTTAAGTTACCCAGGATGTGTTTTCTGGTTACATTGGAAATCCATTTGTTTTAGTGTGCCTGGATGGCATTAAGGCAGCTAACACACTGTGAAGTTGTCATTAATAAAACCTAAGCATTTTACCAGGAGAGTAAGGAGGGAATAAGGTTTAGTGACCTGTTTAATTAACATGATGAGGTAAAGCATGCAGTTAAGGTGTAGTCATGATAATGATGGTTTCGCAGTTATGGGAAAGCACTTCAAATTAATTTATCCAGGTGAATGTTTAAATTAGCATTTTGTCTGTTTTGTTTATTAAACTGGGGCCCAAAGGGGAAGAGCAGAATTAAGAAATGAATTAAATAATAGGATTACCAAAGAGATTGACAATTATATGTAGAGCAGAAATCCTAATTTAAAATGTGCTAGATTTCATTCAGTCAAGAGATATGCAGGGAACTCCCTGGTGGTCCAGTGGTTAGGACTCTGTTCTTTCAAGGCCAAGGGTGTGGGTTCAATCCCTGCTTGGGAAACTAAGATCCTGCAAGCTTCTGGGTGCAGCCAAAACAAAACAAAATGAGAAATGTATCTGTGTGGCAGGAAGTATTACTGTCCACTGATACCTCATTCCCCTCTCTTTCCAGGCACTCAGCAGGGCTGTACTTCACCTATTTGGAGTTGATTGAAACCATCTAACTTGCTTTGACCAGTAAAATGATAGCAACGCACACTTTAGGGTGGAAGCGTTTAAGTTTAGGTCTCAACTCTCCTTGCTTTGGTGATCGTGAGGGTGTGAAGTGCAGCAAAGAGCCATTATCTAATGCACAGCTGCTCTGGACAGTTCCATGGACCTGCTGTAGGGCCTGAATAAATGAGAAGAAATCTTTGTTGTGTTAATCCCCTGAGACAGTGGAGCTCTTTCTTAAGTCAGCAGAACCTAGCCTATCCTTCCTGACATGATACCCATCACATACTAGATGATGTGTTTGGTGAGTACAGCAAGAGCCATATGAAAATAATAACAGTCCTTACCAAAAGCTTCTATTATTTAATTCAGGTATGCAGATTTGTAGTTAATGGGACACAGAGCTGGAACACCATTTTGGGAGACGGATTCAAAGGAGTTTGGAAAGCTGAAGCATTGTGATGGTACTGTGCAGTCCCAAAACGGATTTAAAGAAGCAAAAAGGGAAATCATACTCAATATTTTATAATAGCCTATAAGGGAAAAGAATATGAAAAAGTGTGCACGCATGCTTAGTCACTCAGTCGTGTCCAATTCTTTGCAACCCTGTGGACTGCTGCCCACCAGACTCCTCTGTCTGTAGGATTTTTCAGGTAAGAATACTGGAGTGGGTTTCCATTTTCCTCCTCCAGGGGATCTTCCCAACCTAGGGATTGAACCTGTGTCTCCTGCATTGCAGGCAGATTCTTTACCCGCTGAGCCATCAAGGAAGCCCATGTGTGTGTATAAATCACTTTTCTGTACACTTGAAACAACCACAACATTGTAAATCAGCTACACGTTAATAAACAAGAAACAAAAAGACTTACTCACAATGAGCCGACATCTAGTTCCATAGTTCTCTGATCAGAAATCCAGACTCCTGGTAGGTAAGTGGTGATATGCCAGAAATGGACAAAAAGACTCAAGAGAAAAAGCTCTGGGGAAAAAAGTCTTTTTGACATGTCCAGTTGTCTCACAAAATATTATTTGATACACTGTTCTAATATTTTTAAAAAGTAATGATGCATTATATAGAATGAAAATTTGGCATCAATTTTTGAGGTAAAAGATAAAACTTAAGAGTAACGTCACCTTTTTGGGGACAGATTGTGCGATACCTCAAGATCCCATAAGGCATCTAAACCCTCTTCTTTGCCATATGGGCATTTTGGCAGAAATGCTGATGAGGTTAACTGAATTTGACATTAAACCCTTGTCTCTAAACTCTACAAAGAAATGGCCCCAGTCACCCCAGTTGCAATTCAATTTTGTTTGTATTATTACATAAGCTTTTGCTGAAGCTAAAATATTTGTAGGGCTAAATCTATACCCTTCTATTTCTGTTTCAGTATATGAGATTTTAAGTTGTAGGAGAAAATGTTGATAAAAAGTTACTGCCTCCTTAGATGCTCCTTTCCAAACAAACACACACTGAGTCAGGTTAAGCACCACAGCAAAAGCGTTCAGCTCTGTTACCACAGGGAGGTGCTGCTGGGAGTCCAGCCCTAGCCAGCTATATTGGTCTTCATTTGTGAGCCTTTTTATGAAAATTATGGATCTAATCTTGTACAATAAGTGAAATAAAAACAGCAAATTTGGGGAAGTATTCATAAAAAGATTACAACTCATTTATTCAGTAGATATAGATTTCAGGACAGTTATTGTTCTGGGTGGGCTCCCCAGGTGACTCAGCGTAAAGAATCCGCCTGCCAATGCAGGAGATGCAGGTTCGATCCCTGGGTCAGGGAGATCCCCTGGAGGAGGGCATGCAACCCATTCTAGTATTCCTACCTGGATAATTTCATGGATAGAGGAGCCAGGCGGGCTGCAGTCCATGGGGTCTGACAAAGAGTCAGATGCAACTGAGCATGCACAGATGCACTGTTCTGGGTACTAGAGAAGAACAGTGAACGAAACAGACCAAGCCTCTATACTAGTGAGAGGAGACAGTCCAAGAGTAAGTGAATATAAATATCAAGAGATGATGAGAACTAGGGGCAAAGTAAGAGTAAGAGGATAGAGAATGTCTAGAGTGGTGCTTCCCTGGTGGCTAAGGCTACATGCTCCCAGTGCAGAAGGCCTGGGTTCAATTCCTAGTCTGGGAACTAGTTCCCACATGGTGTAACTAAAGGTCCCACATGCTACATCTGAGACCCAGCACAGCCAAATAAATAAATAAATATTCGAGTGGAGGCTTGTTGTTTCAGACATGGATTGACAGAAATAGAGGCACAAATATTAAATTGACATTGATAAGACAGTGTTATATTTGCTATGGGATGAATTACTGAACAGAATGAAAGCAAATCAGGGAACAAGTAAAAAGCACTATGCCCATGCAATTCATAATCAGCAATAGAAGACTGACTTCACAGGATAGAAATATATTTGAATATTCCATAGGTGCCACCTTGTTTAAGAAATCAAGCTGCCTTCAGATTAGCAGGTGTGTTTTTCTGGGTTTATTTTAAATGGCTGGAAATTTTCCTCCATTTGTGAGGTGAATTCACATACAACATGTACCTCTGCCCAAGGACAAAAAACCCATAAGCTTATAAAGCACAAGAGAAAAGTAAGACATAAAGAACTAGGTTGCAATGATAAGGCACAAAAAAGGAAGGAATGTCTGAAAGACAGACAAGGAGTAAGATGCAGAAAGGGAATTCAGTTCAGTTGCTCAGTCATGTCCAATTCTTTGCAACCCCATGGACTTCAGCACTCCAGGCCTCCCTGTCCATCACCAACTCCTGGAGCTTGCTCAAACTTTTGTCCATTGAGTCGGTGATGCCATCCAACCAACTCATCCTCTGTCGTCCCCTTCTCCTTCTGCCTTCGATCTTTCCCAGCATCAGGGTCTTTTCCAGTGAGTCAGTTCTTCACATCAGGTGACCAAAGTTTTGGAGCTTGAGCTTTAGCGTCAGTGCTTCCAATGAATACTCAGGACTGGTTTCCTTTAGTCTGGACTGGTTGTATCTCCTTGCAGTCCCAGGGACTCTCAAGAGTCTTCTCCAACACCATAGTTCAAAAGCACCAATTCTTCTGCGCTCAGCTTTCTTTATAGTCCAACTCTCACATCCATACATGACAACTGGAAAAACCATAACTTTGACTAGACAGACCAAACTCAGGATAAAGGAAGCAGATGCAGAACAGGAAAGAAAAGAATTTTCAAATTCTCCTTTAACAACAAGTCACAGGGACTTCCCTAGTGGTCCAGTTGTTATGAACTGCCTGCCAATACAGGGGACACTGGTTTGATTCCCAGTTGAGGAACTAAGATTCCCCCATGCCCTGGGGCAACTAAGCCTGTGCACCATGGCTACTGAAGCCTGGGCACTACAGAGCCCATGCTCCGCAACAAGAGAAGCCAACAATGAGAAGCCCAAGCACTGCGACGAAGAGTAGTCCCCACTCGCTGAAACTAGAGAAAGCCTACACATGGCAACAAAGACTCAGCGCAGCCAAAAATAATTAATTTTAGAAAACAGAACAAGTCATACTATTGTAATACCACCTCATTTTCTCAATGGCAGATTTCATAAAGGATATAAAATCTCCAAAAGTCCATTTTTGATGGAAAAAAAAAAAAAACAGAGAATGTGGAGAATGCAAAGAAAATTCTTTCAAACTTAAAAAACAGAACACTTATGTATTTTTATCTTTCTTTAATGATAAACAATAATAATGGCTCATCCTGAGTGTTTATGATGTGTCAACCACAAAGTGCTTTTTGTGAATTAGCTCATTTACTCTTCACAGCAGCCCTACGAAGTGGTAACATGAAAATGTCCATTTCATTTTGTAGTCATATTAGGATTTAAAATCTTGCGTTAAAAATCTCAAATAGACCATATGAATTATGAGGAAAGTGCTCCTGAGAGGTAAAATGACTTGACTAAAGTCAAAAGTGGCAAAGCCAGGATTGGATCCAGGAACTCTAGTGCTCCTGCTCTTTGCTGCTATGTGTTCAGGCACAACTCTGGGTTCTCAGCTTCTGTGCATGTACCCAGGATGCTCTGGGGTTATATGCAGACTCACACTGCAGCAGGATAAAACCCCTTGATTTGTTGCCTCTCTTTTGTTTGTTTGAGATTTGTAAAATGCACACATACTTCTCTGAGATTTCAGAGTAGATTTAAAACTTTATAATAGATACCTACAGCCTGATGTCATCGATACGTGATAAATAACTCAAATTGCATGGAGGTTACTTATTTTTCACATAGCTTACTGGATTAAGCTGTAAGAACTCTATACTCAGGGGTCTAAGATTAATAGTACATGTGGGAGAAAGTAAATGTTCCTTACTGCTTTTCTGGATGGCTGTGTTTTGGAGAGATCATTGTTGGCTGACACCTTCCCCATAATAGTTGACCATGACCTCACATTTTGAGAAAAACGACTTTCTTACATCTCGCACAATGGTCTTCAGAAATCTCCACCTGTTATTTCTTTGCTAAACCATACAACTATGAAATGATGGGGGTAAGCACAAAACTAGAGGCTATAAAACAGCGATTTAGTCTCACTCATTTCAGCTGAAGCTCCAATGCTCTGGCCACCCGATGCGAAAAAGTGACTCATTGGAAAAGACCCTGATGCTGGGAAAGATTGAAGGCAGGAGGAGAAGGGGATGACAGAGGATGAGATGGTTGGATGGCATCACAGACTCAATGGATATGAGTTTGAGCAAGCTCCTGAAGTCGGTGATGGACAGGGAAGCCTGGCTTGCTGCAGTCCATGGAGTCACAGAGTCAGATACAACTGAGCAACTGAACTGAAGTCCAAAATGGGTGATCAGGGCTGATTTTCTTTGGGAGACTCGAGGGGACAGCTCATTTCTTACACATCACTCCAACCTTTGCCTCCATCATCATGTATGCTTTTCTGCCTCTACTTCTGACCCTCTGCCTCCTTTTATAAGGACACTGTGATTACATTAAGCCCATCTTTCCATTTCAAGGTCCTTAACAAAATCACATCAACAAAGTCTTTTGTGCCATGTAAGGTAACAAACTCAGGGTTCTGGGATTAGGATGTGAATATCTTTACAGGGAGGTGGGGGTGGGGTGTGGTGGCGGTGCTATTTCTCAGTCTTCTTGTTGTTTAGTTGCTAAGTCGTGTCTGACTCTTTGTGACCCCATGGACTGCAGCACACCAGGCTTCCTTGTCCGTCACTATCTCCCAGAGCTTACTCAAACTCATGTCCATTGAGTCGGTGATGCCATCCAACCACCTCATCCTCTGTCGTCCCCTTCTCCTCCTGGCTTCAGTCTTTCCCAGCATCAGGTCTTTTCCGCTCAGTTCTCAGTTGCCTTTTCACCTGACCTATTAGATGCACTTGATCTCTCCTGTCTTGATAAGTTTTTGTCCTTTGGTTCTGGGGACATCACAACCTCTTGAGTGTCTCCCTCTGTTGTGGCTGCTGCTTCTGAGTTGTCTCCCTTGCTGGTCTCCCCTATTCTCCCTGACCACTTGGTCTTTGGTCTTCTCTCTGTTTAGACTCCATCCAAGTCTTTAAATATCATCTATATGGGCTTCCCTGGTGGCTCAGAGGTTAAAGCGTCTGCCTGGAATGCAGGAGACTGGGGTTTGATCCCTGAGTCGGGAAGATCCCCTGGAGAAGGAAATGGCAACCCCCTCCAGTACTCTTGCCTGGAGAATCCCAAGGTGGGAGGAGCCTGGTAGGCTACAGTCCTTGGGGTGGCAGAGAGTCGGACACGACTGAACAACTTCTTTCACTTTCATATGCTGTGATTAAATCTCAGCGCCTCCATTTAGGTATCTAATGGACATTTGTAACTGAACATGGCCAAATGTGAATTCCTGATCTTTCTCCCTGCTTGAATCTGTTCCACCTTCAGTCTTTCCCACCTTGGTTGTTGGCAGCTGCATCCTTTGGTTGCTCTAGCCAAACTCTTTGGATTCATCTCCAACTCCTCTCTGTCTCCAAATACCCCACGCCCCACCCATCAGCAAATCCCATTGGCTCCACTTACAACACACACCTAAAATCCAGCACATCGCCACTGCTTTCATCCTGCTCCCTTCTCTGCCCTCTTTTTCTGTCCAAGTTTATTGCAAACACCTCTAACTAGCCTCCTGCTTCCGGTTTTGCTCCCTGTAGACTTTTCTCAACGCAGCAGCCACAGTGATCCTTTTATAAAAGGTCTTGGTGTTTCACTCCTCTGCTTAAAAACCTGCAATGGCTCCACGTCACCCTCATGATGAGAGTGAAACCCTGTAAGTTCCTCCATGCCCTGCCCATCAATCTTGCTGACATTCTCTCCTCTTAGGCTCCCCTCTGATCACTCTGCTTCAGTTGCATTGACCTCTTTCTTGTTCCTTGAACACATCAGATGAGTTTTAGCCTTAGAGTCCTTGAACTGTCTCTTCTCTCTGTCTGGAGTTGTCTTTCCCAGGGACCTGTATGACAAATTCCTTTACCATCTTTAAGTTTTTGCTCATTTAACATCTTCTCAATGGGACTTTCCTTGTCCACCCTGCCAGAGACCTTTCATGGGAATGTGAATTTGAAAGTAACTGCAGAGTGTCTATTAAAATCCATAGCTGCATCCTTTAGTACAGCCATTCCACTGGGAGAATCTCCCATTGAACTAGAAAGCACAGAAGCACCACTGTGTAAGTATCCATTTATAAGGATAGTTATTGCACCATTTTTCATAGGCTAAAAAGCAGCTGGAGCAATCTAATTGCTCATCAATAGAAAAATGGTTGAATTAATTATGGTAAATCATATTAAAGAACATTATGCAGCTCTTAAAAAGAATGAAGTTAGATATATTGTTACTAAGCTGAAGGATGGAAATGTTGCATAATTAAGCCAAAGCAGCGTGTTGCAGAGTACTGTGTAAAGTATTACTATGTTTTTGAAAAACAGAAACAAAAATCTAAGTAACTGCTTTAAGACCATGGGAAAAGTATAGCTGAATACACATGAAGCTGTTAGCATCAGTTACCTAAAGGGTATAGGAATGGAGCAGGAAAAAAACTGACCTTTTCTGGAGACATTTTCACATTGTTTCATTCAATAAAATGGGCACATAACAATTCAGTAATTACAATGAAAAAATTTAAACTGCAAACCACTCAGTAATACCTTGCTTACCAGGATCACTCTGTCCATGTTCACTCACTTAAGTAACAGCCGATCACTTGCTGTGTGTCAGGCACCAGGCTGCATGCTGAGCCACAGGAAGAATAAAGGATGAGGGTGGGGGACAGGGTGTGCTTGTTTTCCATCCAATATTTGGGATTTAAAAAAAAATTAAGTTATTTGCTCCAATTTAAAAATCAGAATATTTCATTTACAAGTGTTGACCTCTCCTAAATTGAGAACATATGACAACACTGGGACTGTATTCCCTTGTGGTGAAAATCTGCTTATACTAAGTATTCTGTGGTCCTCTTTAAATGAGGCCTGTGGTCTCCAGCTGATCCCAGTCCTCACTGTCCTGTTACTGGCATGTGTCCTATCTCATGTGCTTCTCTCCTGGAGACATTTTAACCTATGTCTCCTGGTCTAGACTAAGGCTGGGGTCGTGTGGCTGAGAGGATGTGATGAGTAAACAAACGTTAAGGGGGCAGATATGAGAGGGCTTGGTGACCAATTAGTGAGGGGGAGAGGGACCAGGAGACTGGTAAGTATGATGATGTCACTACCTAAGACATGAAACACAGGAAGAGAGAACCAGTTTGTGGGGGAATGATGGAAGAGATGAGGTTTCAGTTTTGGACTAATTATCTGTAGACCATCTGGGAAAAGATATTCCGATAACAGCTGAAAACATAGATTCCAGGAAGATGATCAGAACTAAAGATAAATATTTGTGAATCAAAGAGCTGGTTTTTAAGGTAACTGCAACACTGGTAGTTGATTGACTGTTCAGGGAGGGAAGGTGAGGGAGTGAACTCTCAGGAACATTCCTTTTTGGAGAAGGCAATGGCACCCCACTCCAGTACTCTTGCCTGGAAAATCCCATGGATGGAGGAGCCTGGTGGGCTGCAGTCCATGGGGTCGCTAAGAGTCGGACATGACTGAGAGACTTCACTTTCACTTTTCACTTTCATGCATTGGAGAAGGCAGTGGCAACCCACTCCAGTGTTCTTGCCTGGAGAATCCCAGGGACGGGGGAGCCTGGTGGGCTGCCGTCTATGGGGTCGCACAGAGTCGGACATGACTGAAGCGACTTAGCAGCAGCAGAGGAAGAGTATCAGGAAAGGGAGGAGACAGTTTAGGGGGGAAATGGTCACAGAAGACAAGACCTACAAGAGTCTCCTAGGGAAAATGTAGTTACTAGTGAAACATCTCAGAGCATCATATCTAGTCCTTCAGAACCTAATCTTAGACATATCCAGGAGACTTGGACTCACATCCCAACCCTGGCACAAGCTTAGTTTACCATCTTTTACAAGTCTTTAAATGCTGGGCCTTGGGTATCATATTTGTGAGTAAGAAAGTTGGATCACATGATTGATCCCTTTGAAGTACTGACATCCTAGGATTCTTAAAAGCCACCTCCTCCAGTGGGTTATCACTATTGCCCATTCTTCCTGAAACCATGCAGCAGTGTGTATGTGTCGGGGAGGCGGGCGGCGGCGGGGGAGGGA
>SJYT01055108.1:435255-524970 GCA_006410635.1 Cephalophus harveyi | reverse complement strand
GACTCTTTTGTTGACCATGATGGCTACTCCATTTCTTCTGAGGGATTCCTGCCCGCAGTAGTAGATATAATGGTCATCTGAGTTAAATTCACCCATTCCAGTCTTAGTTCGCTGATTCCTAGAATGTCGACATTCACTCTTGCCATCTCCTGTTTGACCCCTTCCAATTTGCCTCGATTCATGGACCTGACATTCCAGGTTCCTATGCAATATTGCTCTTTACAGCATCGGACCTTGCTTCTATCACCAGTCACATCCACAACTGGGTATTGTTTTTGCTTTGGCTCCATCCCTTCATTCTTTCTGGAGTTATTTCTCCACAGATCTCTAGTAGCATATTGGGCACCTACTGACCTGGGGAGTTCCTCTTTCAGTATCCTATCATTTTGCCTTTTCATACTGTTCATGAGGTTCTCAAGGCAAGAATACGGAAGTGGTTTGCCATTCCCTTCTCCAGTGAACCACATTCTGTCAGACCTCTCCACCATGACCCGCCTCTCTTGGGTTGCCCCATGGGCATGGCTTGGTTTCATTGAGTTAGACAAGGCTGTGGTCCTAGTGTGATTAGATTGACTAGTTTTCTGTGAGTATGGTTTCAGTGTGTCTGCCCTCTGATGCCCTCTTGCAACACCTACCATCTTACTTGGGTTTCTCTTGCCTTGGGCGCTGGGTATCTCTTCACGGCTGCTCCAGCAAAGCGCAGCCGCTGCTCCTTACCTTGGACGAAGGGTATCCCCTCACCGCCACCCTTCCTGACCTTCAGTGTGGGATAGCTCCTCTAGGCCCTCCTGTGCCCACACAGCCACCACTCCCTGGACGTGGGGTTGCTCCTCCCGGCCGCCCCTTGCCTCGCATGCGGGGGAGCTCCTCTCGGCCGTTCCTGCGCCGTCGCAGCCTGGCACTCTCGGCCGCTGCCTCCCGACCTCGGACGTGGGGCAGCTCCTCTCGGCGGTGCTTAGTGCGCTCGTCGCAGCCGCCCGTGCTTAGTGGCCTGTCACAGAATCTGTGCTCTAGAGCCCAGAAAATGCAACTGCTGAAGCCTGGGCACCTAGAGCCTGTGCTCCACAATAAGAGAAGCCACCATAATGAGAAGTCTGTGAACTGCAAGCAAGAGTAGTCCCTGCTTGCCGCAACTAGAGAAAAGCCTGCATAGTAACAAAGACCCAGCACACAGCCAAAAAGAAATAAATGAAAGAAATTGTATGTGTATATATATATATATAAACAAATTGATATGACCATTCCCAAAATGAATAAGCACACCCTATGAAAGGTACTTATACACGTTATGTTTACTTAATGTATTGAGAGGATAGTTTCCCTGACAGTATGGAGAAATAACCCGAGAAATAACCCACATCCATATGTAGTCATTAGAGAAGGAAACTTCTGTTAGCGGATGAAGACATTTCATGAAATTTCCCCAAGCTAACCAGAAATACTCCTTGCAGTCCTTCCTGTTATATCAAGCAATCATCCTTCTGCTAATTCCTCCCCTGTGATCCATCAGTGCTTGTGGTCAATACAACCACCTCATGGTAATCATTTGTTGATGCTTCTGTGTAATAGAAGGTTGACAGTCAATATAAATTCAATGTTTGACCAAGAGCTGTGATATTACATTTGCAGAGTTGCTAAGAACAATATTTTTCCTTAAGAACAAAATCTTGATACCAGGGCTCTTTTGGAGGCCAGTCAAGTATATTAATATATTTGAGAGTAACTAAAATATTAAAGCATTATATCTATGATAAGTGTATTTGCACTGTATTTAAGTGGCTCTTAACTGCTAGTAAAATCAGTTTCTCCCTTTTTTGCTTCCCTTATTAAAATCTCTGTAGTATGAAGCAGATCAAGATAATCAGTAGGAATATGCCATTAATTTTGCAACTGAGATCAAATGAGAATAAGTCTGGTAAAGAAATAAAGGTTTAGAAGAACAGGCTTTTGAGATAATCTATAAAAAAAATATTTGAAATGAACTATCTAAATATTAACCTTATCCAAGGATATTAACCTAAAAATATGGAAGAACCTCTCATATAAATTCAGTGATCTGAATTTTTAATATGCAAAATTAAATGCCATGTTCAATTTTGTTTTTTATACAAACATGAATATTGACATTATCCATACAACCAGAAAGAGCTGGCCTTCATACAGTGCTTCAAGGCTTGTACATGGCAGAGTTTCAGTTTCCATTAAATAAACAACAAATGACTTTTAAAATTTAAACACAAAGCTGAATTTTTCATAGAGAATTGATTTACTAAGTGCCTGCACTGTTTCTTCCTAAAATGTACAGAAAGTGACCCCTAGTGGGATTTTGAGGAAGCATTTCTCCAATGTTTTTCATGGATCTCTTTGAGATCTGTATACTCAGATGGTAAAGAATCCATCTGCAATGGGGGAGATCTGGGTTCATTCCCTGGATTGGGAAGATCCTCTGGAGGAGGGCAGGGCAATCCACTCCAGTACTCTTGCTTGGAGAATCCCCATAGACAGAGGAGACTGGCAAGCTACAGTCCATGGGGTCACAAAGAGTTAGACATGACTGAGCGACTAAGCATAATATAGCATAGATGTTATGGTGCTGTGTCCCGGGCATCAAGCTAGGCTCTGGGGAAAAAACATGATTGAAAGCGAAGTTCAGCATGGTGAGAGAGGCAGACATTTCTAGAACCAACCAGAGCTGCGTCCAGATAGACAAAGTGGAAACAGCTAACTTGGCAAGCGGCTGGGGAGAGAGTCAGGGGTGGTCGTACAGAGGAGTGTAGAAATGGAGGCAAGCTACTCGAATAGAGAAGCTGGAGCACTATGGTAGCTTCTGGAAACTGTTGGTGGTTCCATTTGGTGAAGCATGAGCTCTTATAGCAGAGTGGATAAAGTAGAAAAGTAGGCCAGGACCAGGCCTTTATCCTGTTGGATAGGGTCCCCCACACTGTGCTTGATGGGTACAAACAGAGCTGTAACAAATAACGTACCAAAAAAACATCGAGAATGTCAGTATTAACTAGGCCTTACATAGTATGGGAGACTATGGGGTTTTAAAAACAGGCTTTTTAAATTTTGCAGCCCACAGAAAGACCAAGTCAGACAGGAGATTATTCAAGTCAGGAAGTCAAGATAGAGCACCCCTCTCTTTGTGGGTTAGACATGAGAAGAAGCAGAGAGCAGGCAGCAGCTCCAGATGTTGTGATTATGGACGAAAAGGGGTGTCGTTGGGCAAAAAAAGTGTCCACGGTCTCTTCAGTGGGAGAGAGCAGGTGTGGGTGAATCTTACAAACACCCAGCAAGGCTTGGACAACAGTTACCCTTAAATAGCATCACCATTAGCAAGAGCAGCATCACTGGCATTTACTGAGTCATTTATATGTGCCAGGAACTGTGCTGTTTCTGCATTATTTGAATCCTCACAATAAGCCCTTAAAGAAATATATTACTCATCTTATCGTACAAATGAGGAAGCTGAGACTTACAGAGGTTAACCGATTTGCTCCCAGTCCGTTCAGCTGGTCCGAGGAGTGACTGATCAATGTTGAATTTGCTGTGCTACTTCGGTGCAGTGGGCCTGGAGCCTGGCACTGTGGGCTCACCAGAAAATGGAGAGTGGTTACAGCCAGGAGAGCAAGTGAATTCATCAAGGGAGGCTGTGACAGGAGAAAAGAAGGGTGGAGGTGGAAGCCCAGAGAATGGGAAACCTGAGGGAAAGGCGGGTGGCTTTTTATTTTTCCTTCTGAAGTAGGGAGGAGAGGGAAAGAGAGGAAGAAAAGAAAGAAGAGAGGGATGAGTCAGAATGGTAGAAATATAACCAGGAGAGGAGGGCAGAGAGACAGAGGGAGAGTGAGAGAGTGAGCCCTTCCAGAAGGAAGTAAAATTTGGCAATGTCAGACGCTGCAGAGGAATCAGAGAAGTGGTGAAGACTAACTGTTGATTGCCCTCAGAAGGTAACTGTCTCAGAGAGAGAAATTTTCATGCAATGGAGGGCAAACCCTTTCTTCAAGGAGTTGAGGAACAGACAGGAAGTAAAGGAAGGGAGTGAGCCAGTGCTATCTCCTTTATTAAAGAGCCTGGCTGAGAAAAATAGGAAGTTAGATAAGACATGATAAAAAAGGGGTTTCCCTCCTAAACACGGGGAAAATCTACATAATCAAGTTTCTTTGTTGAGGAGAAGCAGACATGGGAAATAAGAGCCTGATGGTAAAGTCCAAAGACTACCTGACCAAATGCAGGAGAGACAGGAGGTCGAGAGCCCAGAAAGAAAAGGCCAAGAAGATCCATGAAGAGCAGGGGGTACACGGGCTGTCCGTCAGGAGAAGACGGAGGCAGAGGCAAGCCCACTGTCGGCTTTTTCCTTCTGAAGTAGGAACTGAGGACAGTGGCTCAGAGTCAGAGGACAGAAAGGAAAGGGAGCTTGGAGAAAAGCCTTCTAACGAGTGCTGTTAGGTCGACCTGAGGCTCCGAAACCGGGCGGAGCTACAGCAAAGGTGGGGGAGCGGAGGCGCGTGCACGCGCCTGCGCGGTGCTGCCCTGGACCTTCCCCTGCACACCTGGGTACAGGTGCAGAGAAAGCCCATCACAGGGAACTACCGAGGAGCTAGGCAGTGTGTCACAGACCAGACACTTTGCAGATCAAATATGGCAGAAAAGAATGAAAATGCTGCCAAGAATTTTTTAAGAGAAGTGAAGTCTGGGGATGACCGCAGGTATCATAAGAAACTTGACAGAAAAGGGAGAAGTTGAGAGTCAGGAATTCTTAGTGTTGGAGGCCAGTTTGATGGGTGAGAGCCAGAAGGATAGGAAGGTGTGATCCCAGAGGAAGATGCTAGCCATTCCATGTGAACACCCATGTTCCAGGCACCATGCTAAGTGCATCGTGTATGTTATTTTAATTTAACCTTACAGCAAAACTATGAGGTTAAAAGCACTCTCCTTATTTTACAGGTGAGGCCACTGGGGCTCAAATACAGCAGCTAACGTGTTCAATGTCATGCAGCTGATTGATCTGCCCCAGAGTTTATGGATTAAATCAGGACCCTGAGGCTGAGACGGGGAGCAGTTGGATAATGCAAAGGAGGATGGACTGCAGGAGCAAATCCCTCTCCTAGACTGGATTTAAGCGTGTAGATGGGTCCACAGATTAGTAATGGATTACCACACCATGATGGCTAGCAGTGGGGATAAAGAAGCTAGCCAAGGAAGCGAATTGTGTGAATAGAAGCCAGAGTATTGAGGAGAAAGAGTGAAATAGCCAGACTGTACGAGCCTGAAAAGTGCTGATCATTTTGTATGCAGCTCAGCAGGGCTATGTAATTTGTAGGGGCCAGTACAAAATGAAAATGTAGGAGCTTTTGTTCAAATACAGTGATGTTCAGTTCAGTTCAGTTGCTCAGTCGTGTTAAGAGTATTGAAATATTAAAAACTCTCTTCTCCTTTCTGTAGTCGCTCTCTCTTGACCAGTCATGTTGCTTTTATTTACTATTTCATGCCTTGCTCCCTTGGCCACAGGCAATACCTGCAGAGTGGGTGCAGACCCTCACAGATGCCCAGTGGCTGCTCTGTCCCATGACTCAGGGCCTGGTCCACTAGCCTTGGAATTCCACTTGAGATGCTGCATTCCAGCTGGAGGCAAAAAAAATCAGTCTCCCCTTCCCTCAGCCCCCTGCCATGGGATTCTCCAGGCAAGATACTGGAGGGGGTAGCCATTTCCTTCTCCAGGGGATCTTCCTGACTGTGGTGGACTACAGCCCATGGAGTTACAAAGAGTCGGACATGACTGAGAGATTAACACTTTCACTTTATTTTTTACTTTCCCTCAGCCCAGCACCCCACCCCAGAGCAGAAGGACAGCCCCATCCTTGGCGCCTGGGTTTGCGTGGGCAAGAGATTCAAACACACGCTGTGGCCCCGCCAGTCTAGAGAGAGGTGTGTTTCCACCCTCCTTGAAGATGGCACAAGGCAATGTCCCCCAGCCCCACCCTGCCTGCGCCGGCATCCTGTCCCTCGCCATGGGCAGAGGGCAACAGGGGGGCACAGGTGGGTTTGTTCTGCTGACATGACCCAGTCACTGTCCTGGGGAGAGGACACAAAAGGGAAGGTGGGATCCAGGTGCTGGGAGTCACGGAAGGGGAGACTGGGAGGCAAGAAGCTAACCAGGGAAGGTGTGGAGGCAGTGGAAGGTGAAACCCCATGTGAGCCAAGGTCCCGAGCCCCTGATATAGGCTCCCCTGTTCCATCAGACCTCACTTACAAAATACAAATTAAAAGGTGAAACTGTTAAGTTAGTTTGCTAAGGTTGCTATAACAGAGAACTATAGACTGAATGGCTTGAACAACTGACACATTATCAGGTTTCTGGGGGTTAGATATTTGAGATCAGGACACAGCAGGTTTAGTTTATCCTGAAGCTCCTCTTCTTGGCTTGGAGATGGCCATTTTCTCCCTGTGTCTTTATGAAGTCTTTGTGTCTGTGTCCTTATCTCCTCTTCTTTTAATGAATCTTATAAGATTAGGAATCTGCTTTTCTTGCCAATCATACTGGATTAGGGCCTACCCCAATGACCTCATTAAAGGGTCCTATTTTCAAACACAGGCGCATTGTTGAGATACTAAGGATTAGGATTTCAAAATATAAATTGGAGAGAAGTATAATTCACTCGTAACAATTGTTAAGAATTTCAAGATGACTGTTAAGAATTGCAGAATGACCCCAAGCCTGGGACATTTCTGTGCATAGGGGCTCAGTCAGGTCACATTGCACACAAAGCTATGAAGAGCTGCAGTGAGCAGCTGGAAGGATGGGACCTCCTCCTCCCAGCCCTGGAGGTGTCAGGTTCATGGAAGAATGAGCACCCTTCCCTGGACCAAACTGTAAAAGAAGCATAGCAGCATTCCTTGTGAGAGCCAGGTTTTGTGAAGATAATGGGAAGGGTGACAATATCTTGAGCAGGCTGAGAATAAAAAGACATTTCTTTGCAAGCAAATGAACATTCCATCAGAAAGAAGTGGGGCTGTCTGGGAGGGAGGTGGGCAGTGAGCAAACAAACCCTGGAGGGAAGATGAGTAGAGGAGGATGAGAGAGAAGAGAATCAGAGGACTTTACATTTTATTACTTTTAATTATGCTGGTTTTAAATCCTCTGAATTCAGAATTAAATTTTAATTGAATTATGATGAAATATTAACATTTCTTGATCCAACTGCTGCTGCACTTCACCTACAAACAGAGCATGGCTGATGGATCAGCGGGAGGATATTTCATGCTGGCCTATCCTGTGTTCTCCTGTGGCCTCCTTTCCAATCAAGCAATATTTGCGGGGGATGGTCTAGGAAGAAGTACATTCTGCAGCTTTCATAGACAATCTACTATCTCCACATTAGAAACAAAATGTTATCACATCACTGTAGTACTGTAACAAATTCAGCTGAGTCCCTTGACTATTTGCTTGGGGGTCATTATCCTCACTATCTTTTAATAGTTTTTCCTAGAGAACAACAACAACAAAAGACTTGTCTGCTTTTATACAGATAGAAATACAGGCAATTAATAAGTTTAAAGAGCTTCACCAGTGGAATATCACTACAGGAAATTAATAATATGTGAAGTAGAAAGATAAAAGCAGCTTTCTTACATAGAAAGCTACATAATAAAAATATTGATATAGTGTTGCATATGGTTCTCTTTTCTGTTCAAATCCCATCAAATAAGGTTATAAAAATTAATTTTCAACTACTTAATAATGGCAATCATTTGAAAAATTAAAGTAATACATATGCATTGTAGAAAAAAAAAAAAAACAGAGAACCATCATTATAATCCTACCCATGTTCTTTCAGTACTTTTGTTAGTTTTCTTCTAGTCCTTTTTCTACAATTATGTATCCATATAGTTTCTTTTTGCAAAAAATAGGATCCTGAGACTTCCCTGACAGTCCAGTGGTTAAGACTCCATGCTTCCAGTGCAGGGGGTATGGGTTCAATCCCTGGTTGGAGAACTAAGAGCCCACATGCTACAGGGCACAGTCAAAACATTTATTAAAAAAAAAAAGTAGGATCCTGCTTTATATAATATTGAGTAATCTGCCTTTTCCCACTTAACATTGTAAGATGAACATTCTTTATAAAAATGTTAATAACTATTGTTGCTCAGTTGCTCAGTCATGTCTGATCCTTTGCGACCCCATGAACTGCAGAACCCCAGGCTTTTCCTGTCCTTCACCATCTCCTGGAGCTTGCTCAAACTCACCTCCATTGAGTCGGTGATGCCATCCAACCATCTCATCCTCTGTCGTCCCCTTCTCCTCCTGCCTTCAAACTTTCCCAGCATCAGGGTCTTTTATAATTTATTTCACAAATTTCCTATTGTTAAACATTTAGGTTCTTTTCAGCTACTTACTATTGTAAACCACGTGGTAATGAACATCCTTCTAGTTATAATTCTTGCACCTCCATGGGATATGATTTCCAGAGAAATCACAGAAGTGTCAATCATGTGTCAGAGTTTTTAAGCCTTTCAAAAAACTATGTGTTTAATCAGGTAAAAAAAAAGGCTAAGCACTAGGCCTGCTTGCATAATTACTGGGAATTTCCACATGAAAAGAATAATAGAAAGCATAAAGATTAGAGCCACAAGACCAGGGATGAATGTCTGCCTCGTCCACTGACAAGTTCTAAGACCTTGATTAGTCACTCAGCCTTTTTAGGTCTTGCTGTCATTAAACAGGGCTGCCAATGAGGTGAAAATATAGTTGTCCATAGAGTTAAATTAGTTAATTCTGTATACAATAAATATGAACAGGAACAAACCAAGAGAGCACCCATGATTATATAAATGGGAAGAATGGAAACTCAAATACAAACAGAACCTTGTCATCAGACATTTAATGAAATTTCTTTAAGACCTGTCTGGGCCAAGAAATGTTGGTTGACCACAGCTGCACAGGAAATAAGAGCTAGCAGACAAGTTGAAGGGGGTTACCCAGGCCCTGCCCAGGGGATGGCGGTGTTGGTTAAGCATGAAGTTTCGTTGGCGAGACTATTTCTCTAGTGCATGAGATAGTCTCAAGCTTGCTTCATTGAGAAACACTTAAGATCAACAAATTCACCTGGGCCATATCATATTGCTGTAAATATAACTCGCCTGTAGGGGGACAATGCACTAATAGGTTGCCTTGAGAATTTCAGTTCTCTGTACAGTTATATTTTTTATTAGAAAGTAGAGAAGGATTATGCTGATTTTTATAAACCTCCATGAACCTCGTCAATGCAGTTCTACCACTGAGAGTAAGTCCACTCCAAAGAGACTGATGAATTCAGGTCTCTGAGATGTCAAGGCTAAAATAAATCCCAAAAAACTTACCATGGTCAGTGCTAAACTTGGTGAAGTCAGTCCTATTGAGGGTGACCTGCTTTCTTTAAACTGCAACAAATACTGAACTAAATATTTCATTATGTTTTAAATTTATTCAGTAAATAGCAATGAGCACCTAACTTCATACCTGGAGGAGGTCACCATCTTAACACTGAAAAGAGTGGCTAAGATTATAAACAATAAGCAAAAGATGAAAGTGGAAAAATCTAAATTACTAAAGGAGACCAGAGGAGTAGGTAATTAATCACTCGGGACAGTTTGAGAACAATTCATGGGAAAGTGATTTAGCTAGGCTATGAATGGTATA
Organism: Cephalophus harveyi; assembly: GCA_006410635.1. Taxonomy (NCBI): domain Eukaryota; kingdom Metazoa; phylum Chordata; class Mammalia; order Artiodactyla; family Bovidae; genus Cephalophus; species Cephalophus harveyi. The sequence continues at coordinate 515,294 of SJYT01055108.1, read as the reverse complement.
TAAAGATGTGCCAAGCTGGAGGTAGAGTGGAGAGATGAGGGCATTCCAGATAGCTGGAATGCATGTGCTCAGACATGGAGATGAGAAGGGATGTGGTATGCTTCAGGAATCATAACAAATTTACTGGAACTAGAACAAAAGATGGAGAAGGAAATGGCAACCCATTCCAGTGTTCTTGCCTGGAGAATCCCAGAGACGGCGGAGCCTGGTGGGTTGCCGTCTATGGGGTCACACAGAGTCGGACACGACTGAAGTGACTTAGCAGCAGCAGCAGCAGAACAAAAGATACGAAGTCTATAGAAAGGAGACAGCAAGCAGGTAGTGATGAGATATAAATGATGGAAAAACAGTTTGGGACAAGTTTGTAAGTGCCTCTTGTTCTATTTAAAGAACTTTGGACCATGTCTTGCATTCAAGATGGAGAAGTGTATTTTTAAATATGACATGAAATCAGAGTTGGTTGACTTTATTCCTAATTTTTAAAAATTATGGACAGATGGACTTCCCTGGTGGTCCAGTGTTTAAGACCCCATGCTTCCATTGCAGGGAGCATGGATTTGATCCCTTGTCAGAGAAGTTCTGCTTGCCATGTGCTGTGGCAAAAAATAAATAAATACTGGAAAGACTATTGTTGCTGTTCAGTCATGTCTGACTATCTGCGACCCCATGGACTGCAGTACCCTAGGCTTCCCTGTCCTTCACCATCTCCCAGAGCTTGCTCAAACTCGTGTCCATCGAGTAGGTGATGCCATCCAGCTATCTCACCCTCTGTCATTCCCTTCTCCTCCTGCCCTCAGTCTTTCCCAGCATCAGGGTCTTTTCTAATGAGTCAGCTCTTCACACCAGGTAGCCAGAGAATTGGAGCTTCAGCTTCAGCATCAGTCCTTCCAGTGAACAACCAGGACTGATCTCCTTTAGGATGGACTGGTTGGATCTCCTTGTAGTCTAAGTGACTCTAAACAGTCTTCTCAAACACCACTGTTAAAAAACATCAATTCTTTGGCACTCAGCCTTCTTTATGGTCCAACTCTCACATCCATGTACAACTACTGGAAACACCATAGCTTTGACTCTACAGACCTTTGTCAGCAAAGTAATGTCACTGCTTTTTAATACACTGTCTAGATTTGGTGGTTCAAACAGTAAAGAATCTGCCTGCAATGAAGGAGACACTCCCCAGGTGGCTAAGTGGTGAAGAATCTGCCAGCCAATGCAAGAGACACCAGTTCGATTCCAGGGTTGGGAATATCACCTGGGGAAGGGAATGGCAACCCACTCCAGTATTCTTGTCTGGAGAATTCCATGGACAGAGGAGCCTGGCGGGCTACAGTCTATGGGAGGTCACAAACAGTCGGACACGACTAAGTGACTAACACACTAGGTTTGTCATAGCTTTTCTTCCAAGAAGCACACATCTTTTAATTTCATGGCTTCAGTAACCATCTGCAGTGATTTTGGAGCCCAAGAAAATAAAGTCTGTCACTGTTTCCATATCTATTTGCCATGAAGTGATGGGACCAGATGCCATGATCTTTTTGGATGTTGAGTTTTAAGCCATTAACCTCAAAGAAAGTACTTGTTGGAGAGCCACATGGTTCTGAAATTGGCCTTATCCTGTAGAGCACTTTTTATCAACAATTTTTGAAAAGAGAAAGCAATCGCATCAAACTGGCCAATGATACAGGTCTGAAAGGAACTTAAAGGTTGGATAATCAAACTAAAAATTATAAGACAACTATAGCGCGGGCGGCTGCAAGCACGGGCTTCTGCGACCCGGCGCACTGAGCGCGGGGGGCTGAGACCCTGAGCACGGCCGAGAGGAGTTACCCCACATCCGAGGTCAGGGGCAGTGGCCGAGAATGCCAGGCTGCGACGGCGCAGGAACAGCCGAGAGGAGCTGCCCTGTGTCCGAGGCCAGGGGCAGCGGCCAAGAGGAGCTACCCCGCGTCCAAGGTCAGGGGCGGCCGGGAGAAGCCACCTCACACCCAAGACCAGGGGCAGTGGCCCTGAGGAGCCACCCTGCGCCCCAGGCCAGGGGCAGTGGCCAGAAGGAGCCACCCGACATCGGAGGCCAGGAACGGCGCCCGAGGCCAGGGGCGGCGGCCAAGAGGAGCACCCCGGGGAGCAGTGGCTGCGCGGCCTAGGAGGGCCTCGAGGAGCTATCCCACATTGAAGTTCAGGAAGGGCAACGGTAAGGAGATACCCCTCTTCCAAGGTAAGGAGCAGCGGCTGCGCTTTGCTGGAGCAGCCATGAAGAGATACCCCACGCCCAAGGTAAGAGAAACCCAAGTAAGATGGTAGGTGTTGCAAGAGGGCATCAGAGGACAGACACACTGAAACCATACTCACAGAAAACTAGTCGATCTAATCACACTAGGACCACAGCCTTGTCTAACTCAATGAAACCAAGCCATGCCCATGGGGCAACCCAAGACGGGCGAGTCATGGTGGAGAGGTCTGACAGAATGTGGTCCACTGGAGAAGGGAATGGCAAACCACTTCAGTATTCTTGCTTTGAGAACCCCATGAACATTATGAAAAGGCAAAATGATAGGATACTGAAAGAGGAACTCCCCAGGTCAGTAGGTGCCCAACACACTAATGGAGATCAGTGGAGAAATAACTCCAGAAAGAATGAAGGGATGGAGCCAAAGCAAAAACAATACCCAGCTGTGGATGTGACTGATGATAGAAGCAAGGTCCTATGCTGTAAAGAGCAATATTGCATAGGAACCTGGAAAGTCAGGTCCATGAATTGAGGCAAATTGGAAGTGGTCAAACAGGAGATGGCAAGAGTGAACGTCGACATTCTAGGAATCAGCGAACTAAAATGGACTGGAATGGGTGAATTTAACTCAGATGACCATTATATCTACTACTGCAGGCAGGAATCCCTTAGAAGCAATGGAGTAGCCATCATGGTCAGCAAGAGTCCGAAATGCAGTGCTTGGATGCAATCTCAAAAACGACAAAATGATCTCTGTTCGTCTCCAAGGCAAACCATTCAATATCACAGTTATCCAGCGTCTATACCCCAACCAGTAACGCTGAAGAAGCTGAACAGTTTTATGAAGACCTACAAGACCTTTTAGAACTAACACCCAAAAAAGATGTCCTTTTCATTATAGGGGACTGGAATGCTAAAGTAGGAAGTCAAGAAACACCTGGAGTAACGGGCAAATTTGGCTTTGGAATGTGGAATGAAGCAGGGCAAAGACTAATAGAGTTATGCCAAGAAAATGCACTGGTAGCAAACACCCTCTTCCAACAACACAAGAGAAGACTCTCCACATGGACATCACCAGATGGTCAACACCGAAAGCAGATTGATTATATTCTTTGCAGCCAAAGATGGAGAACCTCTATACAGTCAACTAAAACCAGACTAGGAGCTGACTGCGGCTCAGCTCATGAACTCCTTATTACCAAATTCAGACTCAAATTGAAGAAAGTAGGGAAAAGCGCTAGACCATTCAGGTATGACCTAAATCAAATCCCTTATGATTATACAGTGGAAGTGAGAAATAGATTTAAGGGCCTAGATTGCTGAGCGCCAAAGAATTGATGCTTTTGAACTGTGGTGTTGGAGAAGACTCTTGAGAGTCCCTTGGACTGCAAGGAGATCCAACCAGTCCATTCTGAAGGAGATCAGCCCTGGGATTTCTTTGGAAGGAATGATGTTAAAGCTGAAACTCCAGTACTTTGGCCACCTCATGCGAAGAGTTGACTCATTGGAAAAGATTCTGATGCTGGGAGGGATTGGGGGCAGGAGGAGAAGGGGACGACAGAGGATGAGATGGCTGGATGGCATCACGGACTCAATGGACGTGAGTCTGAGTGAACTCCGGGAGTTGGTGAGGGACAGGGAGGCCTGGTGTGCTGTAGTTCATGGGGTCGCAAAGAGTCGGACACGACTGAGCTACTGAACTGAACTGAATTATGTGGAATCTTCCTCAGCAATCAATGCAAAGAAATAGAGGAAAACAATAGAATGGGAAAGACTAGAAATCTCCAAGAAAATCAGAGATACCAAGGGAACATTTCATCCAAAGATGGGCTCAATAAAGGACAGAAATTGAATGGACCTAACAGAAGTAGAAGATATTAAGAAGAGGTGGCAAGAATACACAGAAGAATTGTACAAAAAAGATCTTCATGACCCAGATAATCACAAAGGTGTGATCATTCCCACTCACCTCTGGACTGTGAAGTCAGGTGGGCCTTAGGAAGCATCACTATGAACAAAGCTATTGGAGATGATGAAATTCCAGTTGAGCTATTTCTAATTCTAAAAGATGATGTTGTGAAAGTACTGCACTCAAAATGTCAGCAAATTTGGAAAACTCAGCAGTGGCCACAGGTCTGGAGAAGGTTAGTTTTCATTCCAATCCCAAAGAAAAATAATGCCAAAAAATGCTCAAACCAACACACAATTGCACTCATCTCACATGCTAGTAAAGTCATGCTCAAAATTCTCCAAGCCAGGTTTCAGCAACATGTGAACCGTGAACTTCCAGATGTTCAAGCTGGTTTTAGAAAAGGCAGAGGAACCAGAGATCAAATTGCCAACATCCACTGGATCATCGAAAAAGCAAGAGAGTTCCAGAAAAACATCTATTTCTGTTTTATTGACTATGCCAAAGCCTTGACTGTGTGGATCACAATAAACTGTGGAAAATTCTGAAAGAGATGGGAATACCAGACCACCTGACCTGCCTCTTGAGAAACCTGTATGCAGGTCAAGAAGCAACAGTTAGAACTGGACATGGAACAACAGACTGGTTCCAAATAGGAAAAGGAGTACGTCAAGGCTGTATATTGTCACTCTGCTTATTTAACTTATATGCCGAGTACATCATGAGAAATGCTGGGCTGGATGAAGCACAAGCTGGAATCAAGATTGCCAGGAGAAATATCAATAACCTCAGATATGCAGATGATACCACCCTTATGGCAGAAAGTGAAGAAGAACTAAAGATGAAAGTGAAAGAGGAGAGTGAAAATGTTGGCTTAAAGCTCAACGTTCAGAAAACTAAAATCATGGCATCCGGTCCCATCACTTCATGGCAAATAGATGGGGAAACAGTGGAAACTGTGGCTGACTTTATTTTTCTGGGCTCCAAAATCACTGTGAATGGTGATTGCAGCCAAGAAATTAAAAGACACTTACTCCTTAGAAGTAGTTATGATCAACCTAGACAGCATATTAAAAAGCAGAGACATTACTTTGCAAACAAAGGTCCTTCTAGTCAAGGCTATGGTTTTTCCAGTAGTCATGTATAGATGTGAGAGTTGGACTATAAAGAAAGCTGAGTGCAGAAGAATTGATGCTTTTTAATGGTGGTGTTGGAGAAGACTCTTGAGAGTTCCTTGGACTGCAAGGAGATCCAACCAGTCCATCCTAAAGGAGATCAGTCCTGGACGTTGATTGGAGGGACTGATGTTGAAGCTGAAACTCCAATACTTTGGCCACATGATGCAGAGAGCTGACTCATTTGAAAAGACCATGATGCTGGGAAAGATTGAGGGCGGGAGGAGAAGGGGATGACAGAGGATGAGATCGCTGGATGGCATCACCCACACAATGGACATGGGTTTGGGTGGACTCTGGGAGTTCATGTTGGACAGGGAGGCCTGGTGTACTGCAGTTCATGGGGTCACAAAGAGTCAGACACGACTGAGTGACTGAACTGAACTGAACTGAAGAAATAAGACAAATGAATTTATTTACAAAATAAAAACAGACACAGACATAAAAAACAAATTTGTGGCTACCAGTGGAGGTAGGAACAAATTAGTGGGATTAGCAAATACAGATTACTACACACAGAATAAACAACAAGGTCCTGCTGTATAGCACAAGAAAGTATAGTCAATATCTTGAAATCAACTATAATGGAAAAGAATCTGTGTGTGTGTATATATATATATATATGTATATATAACTGAGTCACTTTGCTGTATACGTGAAATTAACACAATATTGTAAATCAACCAATTTCTTTAAAGACAATTCTTGTATTTAAAAAATGTTTATGGAGCATCTGCAATGTTATAGGAAATTTTCTAAGTTGGTAGGAATCTAGATGTGAACAAGTGAAAGTCCCTGACTTCCTGGATTTTATACTCTAGAGAAACCTGATGATAAAGAAATAAATATATAATATAGTGCCATGTATTGACAAATAAATTGAAGGAAACAGACACAACGTAAAAGGTAATAGAAAGTAGTTACAGAGGGAGAAATTCTGGGGAGAGAGTTCCAGGCAGGGGAACTACTAGGGTAAAAGTCCTGCAAGGGAATGAGCCTTGTGTGCAAAAAGGCTTGAAAGGCTGGAGTCAATGCTGAAAGGGGGCGTGATGAGAACTGAGAGTGAGAAGAAATGGAACGTTAGTCAGGAGCTTCTTCAAAAGGTGAAATCAGTAAATCAAAACAAACAAGATGGCACTGAAGCACGATGCTATGAAGTCATTTACAAATGGTTGGAGAGTGTTATAAAAATACAAATGTAATACACTCTGGGTTCTATTTCATAAAAATCAATTACACAGGGAAAGGATGAAATAGAAGTGTGCTGTCAGTAGTTTATGAAAAAAACACGTCAAGGCCTTCGTAGATCCACAGGCTCAATGAGAGCTAGTATAAAATGAATCTGAGACACACACACACACACATACTCCACAGACAAGCACATATACACATGTGTATGTGCACGCATTTACCTACACTTAACACAGCTTTCAGTGGTAAAGAATCTGCCTGCCAATACAGGAGAGGCAGGTTTAATCCCTGGGTCGAGAAGATCCCCGGGAGAAGCAAATGGCAACCCACTCCAGTATTCTTGTTTGGGAAATCCCATGGACAGAGAAGCCTGGCAAGTGGATTCTTTACCACTGAAAATTGTGTTAAGTGTGAGTAAATGCATGCACATATGCATGTGTATATACTTGTTTGTGGGGGCGGGGGATGTGTCTCAAATTCATTTTATACTGGCTCTCACTGAGCTTGTGGATCTACCGCTGCCGTGAGGTGTTTTTCACACGGGGTTGCAAGAGAGTCAGACGTGACTTATTGACTTATTAAACAACAAGAGCACGACCTTAGACAAAATGAACAGTACATACATACCCAAATTAAATGACAGAATAAACTAATATTCTTTTTACCCACCACATTGAAAGTATTACATTTAACTTGATGATACATTTTAAGAGTTATTGATGATTACATTTTTTTTCACATTTTTTAATGACCAGGATGCTGTGAAAAATAAAAATACCCACTCACATGTTTTTGGTTTTCCATCCATTCTTCCAAGACTCTGAGCTCTGCTAATTTAAAGGTCCTAGATCTCAAGTGAGAAATGATTCCATGTGGACACAACCACGGTTTCACTGAATTGGAATTTGAGGGACTGGCTTTTGGGGCTCTTTCTTCCACTGAACCAAGAAGAAAGAAGTAGATTATTACACTGTTTCTGGGTACTGATTGCAGTTATCAAGGGGAATCAGATTGGTGAGCACAAGGGCAGGGAGGTCTGAGTAGGGAATCCAGGAAGCTGTGTGTGCTAACAGTTCCATATCCAGGAGTAAAAGTGCATGGCAGTCGCCACACACTAATAAAGGCAGAGCCAGTGAAGACTGACACCCTTCAGGAATGAAGGTCTGGTGCACACCCTCAAGGAAGGAAACCTAGATCACCAGGGTGCTGGCTGAGGGCAAAGGGAGCGTGGAAGAAGACTTCTTAAAAAAAAAAAAGCATATTATACATGCAAATTGCAGACTTGTGACAAATAATAGAAACAAAAACCATAGCAGCCAAGCATATTTCCTTGGTTTTGTATTTATCTGTGTATTATTTATCAATTTATATTTTCCCTCTCTTTTCTCCTATAAATGTAACACGCTCAGTGTGGTGCGTAAAAAGTAGAGATTCTATTTCTCCATAAGCACAATCACTGATTACAGATGAAGCCATGGCCCAGCCTAAGAAAAGAAAAAACTTGGAGTAGATTGGAAGAGGAAGAGAATGGTCATGGACAGGCAGGACAACATGGAGAGATCAGATAAAGTCTATGAACTCAAGGACAACATTCTGTGATTCTCTGGTGCCTGGCAGCTTCGGGGGTTATAGGGTCCAGCGTGTGGCCTTGGGAATAGTGGCTGGAGGGGAGTTTAAGTGTGGCTTCAGTCTAACTGATGAGCTCTTTTAACTGTGATGCAGCGATGTAACCTCATTCACTCACATGACCATAGAAATCAAGAGCAAAAAATGCCAGGATATGAAATGGGAAGAAAGATGAACACATGTCAGACCATGCCTCCTAAAATATGGTGATGATTTTTTATTAAGGAAATACATTTTAATGGCCAAAACAGGATACTGATAATCACACGAATTATTTCCCCTTCTTCAAACTGCCAGACAAATGCATAATGAAAATGTCAGAGATTGCTCTGCCTACCACAGCAAGAGCCTTAGAGCTGCAGGCAGTGAGTTAACATAAACATGCGTATCTGGGTTTATAAGCATTCTGGAAAATAAGCACATATTTTTCTCCAGGTATATAAAATACAAACAATAAAAGGTCATTGATTAATATGTGCCCTTGGCTGAAGTCATTGCAGCCCTTTTAAAAGTCATATGATATAAACATTCAAAAACCCCACAAGATCCAGTGTTTAATGGTCCTGCAAGTACATTATAATTCACCTGTACACTTTCAGAAGGACATGAAATCATAATCAGTAAATAATGGGACTAAGACCTCCAGAAAATTATACCTCACTCTAGTGTGCTGTTCAGAATGATTCCATTTTACACTGTATTTAGGTATTGGTTTCCTTTTCTTTGTTGAAATTTTTGTAGTGATGGCACCATCGGTGTTACCTGGCATCTCTCTTCTAGGAAACACAAGAATAGCACCAACACATTAATTTGGTATAAAAGACCAAAATTTGTGGCTGTGTCATGCTCTGAAGAAGTCAACACTCATTTATCTTATAGCTAGATTTACTAAGGAAGTTTTTTTTTTTTTTATCATATTCATATACTCTGTAACTCCCTTATGTCCACAACTGTCCCAAATAGAAATAATTAGAATTGGTATTTTACCCTGGAATATATTTTGCTTTTTCCCTTTAAGATGAATACATTACTGTGGATCCCATTAGACTTGTTTCATAACCTCCACGTCTACCTGCTGGAGCAAAGCTCTGTGTTCAGTCATTCTCTGCACTCTTGCAAGTTTTATTTTCAGTTGGTAACTACAATAGAGTCTATTAAGTTCAGCAGGTTAAAATTTTTATGTAGGCTAAAAATGGATAGTGGGGCACCAGACTAGGATATGGATACTTTAGGGTGAAAAATTTATCTCCCCAGAGATCTTTAACTGTAGGTTGTTTCTTGAAGTAAGCATAGATGTTAAAAGTAACTTTTAAAGATTTTACCAAAATCAACTAAATATTTGATTACAGATATTCTCAGTTGTATACTGTGATCTCTTCTCCATTCTTCTGTATTTCTGCTCATCTGGTTTTCACTTCTTGGGCTGCCTTTTGCCTTTAAAAACTTGTTACTCTGAGGATACCAGACAAATCTGTATGGAAGTGTCCATATCATGGAGGTTGGAAGACAAAAAAAATAAAGGGCATTGGAATAAAAGCAAGATTACCAGTTGCCAGTTGCTATCAAGGACACAGCTGAGCAGAGTCAGACAAAGGTAGAAATGTAGAGAATATTTTCTCCAAAATAAAAATAGCTTTATTGTTTTCTGATAATAAAAGTGATACATGGTCATCATAAAAATTTCAAATACATAAAATTCTAACAAAAGTAATGATCACCCAAATACCACAGCCCAGAAAGAAACCATTACTAACATTTTAGCAAAATTTCTCTATGAAACATAATTATTTAAAAATATCTAGTATTATAAATGGGCTCATATTAAACACGCTATTCTGTGGTCTGCTTTTTCATTCACTAACATTTCAAGGACAAATTTTCCATAGCAGTAAACATAGATCTAAACAATTTTAAATTAGGCAGATGCATATAACTCAATTATAGACTTGTGCTATAATTTATTTAACCTGTCTTCTATTGAAGGATATGTACGCTGTTTCCAGTATTTTAATATCATAAACATTTAAAAGTACTTATTTCCCCTCATGTTTACACACTTGTGAAGTTTTTATTCATTAGGATTAATTCCTAAACAAATTTCTGGGCAAAAGCAATGGGTAAACAGAACCATTTAAAGTTCTGTTTACTGCCTTCTAGAAAGGCTGTATCAATCTCCACTCCTATGAGTGGAGATTGACATGGGGTCAATCCCATTGACATGGGGTCGCTAGGAGTCAGACACGACTTCACTTTCACTTTCCCATAAACAGTGTAGGAGGGTTCCCTTTCCTCCACACCCTCTCCAGCATTTGTTGTCTGTGGATTTTTTGATGATAGTCATTCTGACTGGTATGAGGTGGTATATCATTGTAGTTTAGATTTGCATTTCTATAAGTTATTCCTCTTCAGAGGAGATATGTCCTGGGCTTAAATAATTTTCACTTTGTATCCCCAGTCCATCATCAGTGTTACTTAGGATGAGAGTCAGCTTCTTTGAACCTCATTTTCCTTGATCTTATAGTAACAGAACACAGCTCAATAGTTTAGATGATGTGTGACTGCAGCTCGCACACCCAAATATTAACTGAGTCTGACCCTCCTTCAAGTACACTCTTCCTACTTTCTTATACTCCATCCCAATTAACGTTAGTCTGTAAGAAAATTTCAAAATTAAAGAGTCACTGAAAAACAATGGAGAAGTTCAAATTATTATGTTTACAGAGATGACCATAAAAAATTGCAGTATGGCAGATGACATCAATAAGAAGGTTCTTAAGTGAAAGTTTGTTGAGCAATGAAGGTTTGGGAGGCATCTTCAGAATAAAAGTGCTTCCCAAGAAAATACCTGCAATCCAACGGATCATTAATATACCTAAATAAGTTGGGACATAAAGATGGAAGCAAAATACAAGAAACATCAACTTCTCTGTCAAAATTCAAAATGTTGGCTTATCATTGCCATGATTCCCACTCCAGTACTCTCGCCTGGAAAATCCCATGGATGGAGGGGCCTGGTGGGCTGCAGTCCATGGGGTCGCTAGGAGTCAGACACGACTGAGCAACTTCACTTTCACTTTTCACTTTCATGATTGGAGAAGGAAATGGCAACCCACTCCAGTGTTCTTGCCTGGAGAATCCCAGGGACAGAGGAGCCTGTTGGTTGGGCTGCCGTCTATGGGGTCGCACAGAGTCAGACATGACTGATGCAACTTAGCAGCAGCAGCAGCAGCAAACATGATTTAGGAATGTTTTTCTCCATGAGGCAAATTTATAAGCCGTGTACACAATTTTTAATCTTCTTTTCAACAATGCCTCAGATATTAATATTTGAAATTAGACTTTCAACTAAGAATGATGAAGTGGAACTATTTAAACAAACGATTGATGACAGTCTAGATATTAGAAAGACAGACTTTGGGTGCAAACTAAATGACAGTATTGAGATACTAGCTACCAATGATTCTGAAGAGGTTGGAAGGATTATTCGATTCAGTCATTCATTTGGTGGGCCATATTACGTGTCAGGTACTGTGCTAGCCATTCAGGATACCAAACAGAGCAGGATATAGCCTCTACCCCTAGGGAAGTTTCAGCTTTATGGAGGAGAGAGAAGTCAACAGGCAGTTCCAGTGTGGGGTGATGGTGTGGTGAGGCATGTGTAGACGCTTCAGATTTCTTACTGGAAGCCTGCTGAAGATGGCATCAGTACTAGTAATCTCTGCCCCCTCCTTACTCTTTCAGCCCTTACTTTGGGTTCCAAAAGTTTGTGGCTCAAATAACAGATGTTGTAATAGAACAGTTAACTTGGGTAGATGCCTTTTCATCCTTAATAAAATGTTTGCTCCTTACCAGGTACTCTAGTAGCTAACACAGTACCTTGATTCTGGCAGATGCTTCACAAATGCTTCTCATGTAACTTTCACTTCCTAGACTCACTCTATCTCAGGTCATAAAAGCTGTTTTACACAAGCTGTTCTACCATCCCATGAAACTCCACAATGACGCAGTGGGTCACAGATCATTACAACAATCCTCCAGAGGCCAATAAAATTGACTAGGCCAGAAATCCCATAGCTAACTTCAAAAACAACAAAACACTTTCTTCACGTTTTGGGGGCTATAAAATGGGACAAAAATCTATCAAGTAAATAGGATCTACCTGGAAGATAGTCCATGGTACATTACAAAGATGAAGGTGAATGAAATTCTTTACTAATTTATCTTTACTGATCATAGGGAACACTTGGGGACTCATTCTTGATTTCTTCATGTGTCTTAGTCTTTATATCATGAGGCCACTAAAGTATCCTCTTATTGCCAATAGCAGGATGGGAGATTTAATTCCTTTCAGTTAACACACGCATTAGAAGGCAAATCTAGTAAGGAGGACTGGGTCACTCAATAGAAAATTCTGGTTATTTCTAACCACAGTAGTATCTGCTTACCATATTGTTAAATAGGTTATTGCCAGTTAATCTGACTTGGTTTTTAAGATGTCTGAAAATAGTCACACCCAAGCAAGGTGATAAGCAAACTTCTATGCAATAGATTGGGAGCTAGCAATCTGTGTTTTTAACAAGCCTTCCATGTCATTTTGTTGCATACTAAAACGCTGCTTTAAGTCAATTAAGCAAGTTCCAGTCAACGTCATACCAACATATTACACATGTGCTGAATAATGGTGTGGGCCTGGTGTCAATCAGAACTTGCTAATGATTTCTCTTTGAAATCATGGGGGATTCAGATTCTGAGTGAAGAGCAGTTTAACAAAGAGTCAGTTCTTTATTATCTTGATTACCTCGTTTGAATTATTAGTGCCAACTTCAAGCGATTCCAAGCTTATTTGCCCGATTCAGCCAAAATACATTCAGCCTACATGAGACAAGCTAAATTGACCTCAGAATGGCTATTTATAAAGCCAAATGTCAAAGACTTTCACAGCTTCCTGTGATTAACAAGGAATCAACAGTTGGGTATAATCAAAAGAGTTTTCAAACTAGGCCAGGTCATCACAAGAAGCAAGATCAATAAAGTCTAGTACAACCCCTTCCGCTGACAGTCTCAGCATAGCAGCAGTCTGGGAGCACCGTGAACATACTTCATACTGCAGCCTACCAGGCTCCTCCATCCATGGGATTTTCCAGGCAAGAGTACTGGAGTGGGGTGCCATTGCCTTCTCCGATGTCTCCGGGGAAGACAGCAATGGGCAGTCAGGACGTGTCAGACTAGCCCTCGGAGATGCCTCTCCCAGCTGCTTGCCTGGGACTTTTATTTGATTTGTCAATCAGGTTACAGTTTATTGTGTTTTAAACCTCACTTCCTGCCGTAAGATCCTTTTTCCCAGAACCATAGCTCCATGTTTTGGACCTTGGTCTGTTAACCTGACCCTGATTTCTGATGACTTCCTTCTTTGAATAATTGCTCTTGAATCTGGACTCCAATCTGATGATCATTAACCCAACTGTATTGATTCATTAAAAAAAAAAAATTACAAAAAAATAGGCCTATTCCTTTGATACAGAGAAAAGTAGAAGTCTGCCCTTATATAGTAAACATCCTGGAGAGGAAGATTCTGTAAATCCTCTGGAAATGGTTTTCATGAGTGTTTCTGTCCATCATCATAAAGACACTCATTATCCCTACTTGGTTAATTTACTCAGGAATGTTTACTATAGCTGAATTTTTGATTATGTGGGTTCACAGAGATAATGGCACTCAATTTAACATTTAAGGAAACACCTGCTCTGTATAGGATAACATGCTAGGCCCAGAAGAGATGGACCCTACACAGTCAGGGAGTATGATAAACAGAGTAATGGTCCCAAAGATGTCCATGTCCTAATCCTGAACACACGACTTTATAGGAGAAACGGGGCACTGCAGGTGTGAGTAAACAAAGGATCTTAAGATACAGAGATTTTCCTAGATTACCTGAGTGGGTCCAATGCAATCACAAGGATCTTTTGGAGGGCCAAGTAAGAGGAAGAGGTGATGAAGAAGAGCTCAGAAAGACAGAAAGAGAGATCTAGATTTAAAGATGTGACAGATGCTGGCTTTGAAGATGGAGGAAGAAGGCATGAACCGAAGAATGCAAATAGCATTTTGAAACTAGAAAAGGCAAAGGAACAAACTCTCCCCTAGATTCTCCAGAAGGAATGCCAAGCACTTCTGACCTCCAGAGCTGTATAATAATTAATTTATGTTGTTTTAACCCACTAACCTACTGTTGTGATAGCAGTAGGAAGCTAATACAGGGAGTTTACCATCTAGTAAGACAGAAAAGATAACACAGGTAACTTTGATATGATTCAGAAAGTGACAGGTGTAAAACAGAAAGGCAAAGAAATTGTCACAGATGATACAAATAAACTTATTTACAAGATATAAGCAGACTCGCAGACACAGAAAACAAACTTATCGTTATTAAACAGGAAAGGAGGTTTAGGAGTTTGGGGTTAGCAGATACAAACCATGATATATAAAACATAAACAACAAAGTCCTACTATATAGCCCTGGAGGAGGGCATGGCAACCCACTCCAGTATTCTTGCCTGGAGAATGCCATGGACAGAGGAGCATGGCAGGCTACAATCCATGGGGTCACAGAGTCAGACACGACTGAAGCAACTTAGCACACATGCACCTACTGTATGGCACAGGGAAGCATATTCAATATCCTGTAGTAAACCATAGTGGGAAAGAATATGAAAAAGAATATGTGTGTGTATATATATATATATATATATATTTATATACATATAACTGAATCACTTTGCTGTACCCAGAAGCTAACATTGTAAATCAACAATACTTCAATTAAAAAGTCTTTAAAAATGGGAAAAAAAAAAGAGAGAAATTGCTGTGGAAATGCTGATAAAGTAAGTAATATTGGCTGGAAAGATTAGGAAAGCTTCCTATAGGAGGCAATTATGGTGAGCCCTGAAAGACTGGCTAGAATTTCAAAAGGGAGAGATCTGGTAAGCACTAGGAGTAAAGGCATAGAGTTGGAATCAAACAAAAAGCTGACTGAGGCCCTTATGACCAGCCAGTTTCTTAGGAACAAGAATTATTTGATTAAAATTTCATCATCTACTCAGGATATAATAATCTCTAAGTATATAAAAAATTATAATACCAGTCAATAACTATATTATATGAAATAAACTAAGAGTTTAAATACAGAAATACAGATCTTGGGCATGTAATGACCAAGGGTGAAACTGGTTCGTTTTCACATATGCAGACTTGACAGGGATGAAAGAAACATACTAAGATTCAATCAAAATAAGCAAAAAGGCAATTCTTTAAAAAGATTTCTACTAACACTTACAAATTAGACATTTCCTGCAACCTCTGCAGGCAGGCTAAACCAAAACAATGGAATCCAACTGAACTGAACATACTTGGAAGCAGATTGGAGGCTCTAAGGACTCACATGGATGTGACAGAGAAGACACTGTAATCAAGATCCTTTCTAGTAGGTTTTGACTGCTCTGTTTGTCTAAAGTCATAGTCCACAATCTTAAGTAATTCTGAATGGTTTTAATTTAGCCCAGGTTGGATCATGAGGCAATGATCCTACTAAAACAAACTTTTAAGCCACTCTGTTCTACAAGTTGGAAGGGAAGGAATGGAATGGGATTGGTCACACTGTTGATGGGCAGCAGCCAAATGTATCATCCTTTATCCTCCAGCACTACTGATGAAGACAGTGGCTTCCGCAGATAAGACCTTACTCAGTGCCTGAGCAATTCTTGCTTTCTTCTTTATCCTCAGCAGAAACTGATGCCTTTTTGTACTGTTCGCATTCATTCCAGAAAAATACGGAGGAACAGCTAGTCTCCACTGGCCTGCTCCTATAGGAATGGCCTGGAGCTTCTGCAGAAGGGTCCGTATGCACACCGGGAGCCCTCAAGTCCAGGGATGGAGTTGCACACTTTGGAGACCAGCTTTCCTCGGAAGGAGACCCAGACCCACTGGGAGAGTCCTCATTCCCCCTACTCCCCGTGTTTTTGTCAAAGCCCAGGAATGTGACCTCAGACTGGCTGCATTCAAAGGGAGTCTTCTGAGTCATTCTATCTTTTCTCAAACTTTGATCATGAGGCGGCGATGGATTATTCTGGTTTTCATCATCTTCCACTGGAATGCTTGGAACATTATCGAAGAACAGAGGAGAAGGACTCCTGAAGGACTTGAGGGATGTGGGAGGATCTTCCGCAAAATACAAGCTGGCTTGAGTACTTTCAAGAATATTTAGGACCTGAATAACCAAGAAACAAACACACACGGAATGAAGTCTCAGTAATTTCTCCTTTAACCTTTTTTTCTGTCTACCTATTAAGGAATATTCACTTTTTTCATGAAATAACTTTAACTAATGTGGGAGACCTGGATTTTATCCCTAAGTTGGGATGATGCCCTGGAGAAGAGAATGGCAACCCACTCCAGTATTCTTGCCTGGAGAATCTCATTGAGAGGCTACAGTCCATGGGGTTGCAAAGAGTCAGACACAACTTAGCAATTAATACATTGTCTTTATAGCATTTGAAATGAGAAGGAATTAAAGATTAGCTGAAATTCTTCACGTTAGTAACTAAATTAAGTGACTTGAAGCAAAGTAGAAAAGCCACTGAACTGAATTCAACATCAAGAGATCTGGAGTGTCTTGCTGGTCCAGTGGTTAGGAGTCCGCCGGCCAAGGATGGGGAAATGGGTTTGATCCCTGATCCAGGAAGATATAACATGCTGCGGGGCAACTAAGCCTGTGTACCACAACTATTGAAGCCCGCACACTCCAGAGCCTACGCTCTGCAACAAGAGAAGCCACCGCAGTGAGAAACCTGAGCACCGCGACCAGAGAGTAGCCCCTGCTTGCTGAAACTAGAGAAAGTCCAAGGGCAGAAATGAAGACCCAGTGCAGCCAAAAATGATAAACAAGTAAATAAATAAAATTTTTTTTTTAAAAAAAGAGGAGAACTGACTTTAGGCCAAGATTTGCCACTAACTATTTTGTGACCTTGGACAAATCTCTGATTATTTTTTATTTCAACCTTAATATGTGAAAGATTGGAAGGAGTCAGGGAATAGTGAACCCAATCCATTGTTCTCGAATACTAGAACTACCTAGGGAAGCTCTCTTAAAATACCTTTAAAAATCTCTCTTAAAGATCCCTTAGACCGACCTAAAGATGCTCATTTAAAAAAATACGGAGATAGGAGCCCAGGAATCTGTATTTTTAAAGCTTCCCAGTTGATTTGGATGTACAGTTAAACTGAGAACCATTAACCTGATATAAAATAACATACCATCACACATACATGTAATTTTAAAAATACATATAAAGAGCTTTATAATTTACAAAGTGTTTTCACACACATGACCTCATTTAATCTGCACAAACATTATTATCCTCACTTTATAGATGATAAGGCTGAGTCCCTTTCAGAAAAGGAAATCACCATCATAAGCCAGTAAGGAGCAGACCTGTGGCTTAACCCCACGTCTCCTGGCTCCCAATTTCCTGTTCTCTCCACTATGTATTCAGAGCTCAAAACTGCTAGTTACATAGCTCTTACTGGTGGTGTCAGGTCTAGAACACAGCTCTCCTGATTCCCAGGCCAATGGTCTTTATATTCTAATTATGTCAACTCCTTGTTTAAAAACTTTTCCATGGCTCAACAACAGATTCAGGATGGAATCCAAATTCCTAGAATGGAATTCATGTCCCTCGATCACCTGGAACCTCCTATCATTTTAAAACAGTCCAGCATTTCCCTCTCTGTCATCATACTTCCACAATGCAGGATTATCTGCAGTCTTGGTGCTATGGAATCCACTGTACCTCTGACCTTTGCAGGCACAGAGTTTCTCTGCCTGGAATATCCCTCCATCCTAAGGCCACCTGCTGCTGCTGCTGCTGCTAAGTCGCTTCAGTCGTGTCCAACTCTGTGCGACCCCACAGATGGCAGCCCATTGGGCTCTGCCATCCCTGGGATTCTCCAGGCAAGAACACTGGAGTGGGCTGCCATTTCCTTCTCCAATGCATGAAAGTGAAAAGTGAAAGTGAAGTCGCTCAGTCGTGTCTGACTCAGCAACCCCATGGATTGCAGCCCACCAGGCTCCTCCGTCCATGGGAGTTTCCAGGCAAGAGTACTGGAGTGGGATGCCATTGCCTTCTCCGTAAGGCCACCTAAATCCAACCTATTCTTCAGATTATAGCTCAGTTATCACCTCCATCAAGAAACTTCCTTGCTGGGACATATTCTGACTCTATGCTCCCATACTGGCCTGTGTTCTCATCTATCATGATGCTTATCTTCTTGCATTGAAATTCCATGTTTATCAGTCTTGACTCTCCGTTTGGACTGTGAGCTGAGAGCAGCAATTCAGTATCCTGATCACTGTTGCATCACCAGCACCTAGTCCAAAGTCTGGCACATGAAAGCAGGTACTAAATAAATATTTGTTTATTATAAACAAATACCTAGATGATTAAATTGATGGGCAGATGAGTAAGTTTAAAAATCAACAAGAGAAATACATGCTGCATTTTTAAAAAAATTTGGCCACACCATGTGGCATGTAGGATCTTAGTTCCCCAACCAGGGACTGAACCCAGGCCCTGGCAGTGAATGTGCCTGAGTCTTAACCACTGAACCACCAGGGAAATCCCATTTTATTGGACCAGATCTCTTAATGAATGTTGAATAAAATATTCTCTCCAAATTATTCACTTATGTCTTTTCATCAGTTTTTTGTGGTTGCCCTGGTTCTATGCAATGATGCCCTTTCTCAGAGTACCAAACTTTCTGATTTAGAAAAGCTGCCTATTAGGCGAAAAGACTGTTGGGGGCTGCATCTGTCACACTGATATTTACTTAGATACACAGTTTACCCAGTTTAGATTTTCCATGGTTCCACAGACTGTTTTTAACAAAATCACATGTATACGCACTTCATCCATCGATGGTCTTAATTTCGCCCGTGTTGCAGCACACCGGCCTGCCAAAGAGAACAGCTTGGCGGAAAAATTCTGTGGACAGGGAGGTACTTTCTTATCTAGAAAGGAGATACATGAATCGAGGCCTCTTTTCTCCATCAATTCTATAAGAAGATCCCGCTAGGAAGAAAAGAAGACAAGCTCATCATTGAGAACTCGGAATCGATCAGAAAAGTGACCAAGAGGTAGGGGCAGAGGTGGAGACAACTCTTACCAGCTGGATACGCTTTGGCTCATCTAACACCACTTTACAACCTGTCAGAACTTCCATTATTACCTACAAGGAATATATAGAAAGTCAGCTACATAATATTAATAATATACACAATAATTAGTATATTATTATAAACATTATATTATATTAATTATAAATCTATATTATAAATATATAAATATATTATATTATATATTGATATAGAATATATATTATATAAATATAATATATTAATAAATATAAATATAATATATATTATTTAATATATATTATATATAATAAATAAATATAATAACTATATAAATATATTATAAATATTATATTATATTAAAAAATATAAATATTTTAAAAAGTGAAAGTGAAGTTGCTCAGTCCTGTAGACTACAGGCTCCTCCATCCATGGGATTTTCCAGACAAGAATACTGGAGTGGGTTGCCATCTCCTTCTCCAGATCTTCCCGACCCAAGGATTGAACCCAGGTCTCCCGCATTGTAGGCAAATGCTTTACCATCTGAGCCATACTCATAATTAGTTGTGGCTCTTTTTAAAAAATTTTAATTGAGGGATAATTACAATATTGTGTTGGTTTCTGCCATATATCAATATGAATCAGCCATAGATACACATAAGTCCTCTCCCTCTTGAACCCCCCTCCCACCTCCCACCCCATCCCACCTCTAAGTTGTCACAGAGCATTGGATTTGTGTTCCCTGAGTCATACAGCAAATTCCCACTGGCTATTTTGCATCCTGGAGAGGGGAATGGCAACCCACTCCAGTATTCTTGCCTGGAGAATTCTATAGACAGAGAAGCCTGGCAGGCTACAGTCCATGGGGTCAGAAAGAGTCAGACACGACTGACTGACTAACACACACACACACACACAGACACCTATTTTACATATGGTAATGTGTATGTTTCAATGTTATTCTCTTAAATCATCCCATCCTTCCTTCCCCCACTGTGTCCAAAAGTCTGTTCTCTATGTCTGTGTCTCCTTCGCTGCCTTACAAACAGGCTCATCAGAACCATCTTTCTAGATTTCATATATATGCATTAATATATGTTTGTTTTTCTCTTTCTGACTTACTTCACTCTGTATAATAGGCTCTAGGTTCATCCACCTCATTAGAACTGACTCAAATATATTCTTTTTTATTGCTGAGTAATATTCCATTACACTAACATTCCATATGTACCACATCTTTATCCATTCATTTGTCAACAGACACCTAGGTTGCTTACATGTCCTAGCTATTGTAAACAGTGATGTGATGAACCCTGGGTACATGTGTCTTTTTTCAGTTAACCTCAATACTGAATACAGCTCATTCTAATTAACCACTTTATGTTTTACTGTTTGATTACATAAAATTAATGTATTGATATAAGACAATGAGTAACAGGAAATCAATAGGTCTAAAAGTTAAAGTCTTTATAACAGTTCTTAGAATTTAGAGCATTCTTGGTGATAAACTCTTTTCCTTCATTAACTGGTAGTTGGTACTTACAATTCCAAAGCTGTAGATGTCTGTTTTAATGGAAAGTTTGCCTTGTCTGATATACTCTTCTGGCATGTACCACACATGCTTACGGCTGCTGCTGGTCATGCTTATGGCAGAGCTTTGAGGTTCTAGGTGAGGTCGGAAGTGTGCCATGGCAAAATCAGTTAGTTTGGGTTGAAATTGATCATCCAGAAGTATGTTTGCACTGAAATTGTGATTGTAGGCAAACAAGACAAAAACGTCATAAAGGTATTCTGGTGGAAAACAACGGGATAAGCTCGCTTTCATATTTGATCAATTCCAAATAGTCATACATTACTTTCCAGGAACTTTTTAGAGGAGATTTTCTCATTTTTTCTCAAAGTATAAATCCAAGCATTATATAAAACCTAAAACAAAAACCTGACCTAGGAACAGCAGGTATTCAAATTTACAGGTCTATATATGGAGCTGGTGGATGAAGCTGATGCTTTGTCAATAGGAGAAACTAAAGTTAACCAAAGCAGCTTTCCTTGTGTTCTACTTACATGTAATAAGAACATTAAATGAGTTTTAATCAGATAGTAATTAAGTATCTGATATGCACAGGGCTGTGCTGTGGAATGCTTGGCTTAGAACCACTAAGCCAATACATTAGAGCCAGATCCTATCTTTGCTCTAGCTCTAGATTAGAACAAACATGTAGTTCTTAATGACTTCTTCCCCAGATGTACACTTCACTCATTCAGATCAAAGCTGGGGCTTCTGGAGATGCCCTGATCATTGGGTACCTAAAGCAAGAGTCTGCCACATGTGCCAGGAGGTAAGGTGAGCAGAGAGGTTCATTAACTCTCATTATCAGGACCCAAGCTTCTACCCCTCCAGCTTCTGCCACTCTGAGAGTCTGGCTCTCTTCTTAGCCCTTGCCTTACCACTGCCCCCCACTTTATTTCAGCAATAAGAGGAGGAATGCAAAGATCTGAGTGCCAGATTTTCAATGTCAAGCATCTCAACCTCCCTTCTTCTTCCACCCCAGCTTTAAAGAACCTAAACTTAACTTAAACCATAACTTAAAAGAGAATGCAAAAAGCTGAATTTGTGAAACATTTAGAATCCCTAAAGAACAGGTCTTTTCCAAATACAAAAGGGGAAAGAAGCAGCAACAACACTCATAATCTAATCCATTTATTTGATCCTCAGAAAAACTGGGGAAGTTTGCAGCGGCTGGTGACTCATACTTCTGTTAAGAGTTAGGCAGAGGGGAGCTGAGTAACCACAGCATGTTACACAATAAAACCCACAGATGACTTTGGGTCAGTGAAAGGCCATCAATAAGAATGTGAAATTGTTCCAGGGCACTGCATTCACACTTTGAATAATGGTATTTGGTGAAAAGACAAGTTGTTTACCAGCAGACTTTAGTGTATAACATAAATTTTAAGTTCAGTGATTTACTCTGTTCTAAATAAAGGTTAATGGCAGCTAAGGAAGAAGGATGTTCTGTTTTAGGAAAGTGGGAATTCCAAAAGGCCCTTCAACAATCAATTCTACTCAAACTCCTTCTCCTGCTTCAACCTCACATAGAATATTCAGACATAAAGTGCCTTCAGCTACCTGGCAGGTCAACTGAATACATTCTTTCTATAGGAGTAAAAACAGACTAACAAAATAAAGACAACATAAAGTAACTAAAATCATGTAAAAATATAATGCAACAAACAGGTGCTGTGCAGGCTATGCTTAGTCACTCAGTCATGTCCAACTCTTTGCAACCCCACGGACTGTAGCCTGCTAGGCTCCTCTGTCCATGGGGATTCTCCAGGCAAGAATATTGAAGTGGGTTGTCATGCCCTCCTCCAGGGGTCTTCCCAACCCAGGGATCGAAACCAGATCTCCCGCACTGCTGGCGGATTCTTTACCATCTGGGCCACCAGGGAACAGGTGAGAAACACCCAATGGCCCACACCTTCGATTTAGTGTTTCTACAACCTATTTCTTCTAGTCTTTCCCACAAGCTACTTTCTGTAGCAGAGAGACCATCAGCTCTCTACATAACTCTTCTGGCAGAAGGACTAGTCATGGTTCACTAAGGTGATGGGAAAAGTCTCACACAAAGTGTTGAGTTTGTATTCTGAATCTGGGGATTTAGTTCATCTCTCTGTAGCTAGGGGTCTCTAGAACAATTCTTTTTTGGGTACCTAAGCCCTTACAACGGAGAAGGTGATGGCACCCTATTCCAGTACTCTTGCCTGGAAAATTCCATGGGCGGAGGAGCCTGGTAGGCTGCAGTCCATGGGGTCGCTAAGAGTCGGACACGACTGAGCGACCTCACTTTCACTTTTCACTTTCATGCATTGGAGAAGGAAATGACAACCCACTCCAGTGTTCTTGCCTGGAGAATCCCAGGGACGGGGGAGCCTGGTGGGCTGCCGTCTATGGGGTCACACAGAGTCGGAAATGACTGAAGTGACTTAGCAGCAAGCCCTTACAAAGTTATGAGAATTGCTTTCTTTGCTTACATTTGTCTCCTAATTTAAAGTTGAAGTTCTTGGGCCTTAAATATAAAGCAAGATGATACACCTAGATTATAATGCAGGATCTGAATCTAAGTGCAAATTTTATGTTTGACATGTAAGCGCATGACTGGTTTTTAAAGATATATATTTTTAATTTTAGGAAGAGTTATTGGTGCTTAGTAGCCCAGTCCCTGAGTACTTTGCAATACTCCAGAAAAGTCCAGACTTCACTTAATTGGGTTCAGAGATAAAGAGCACCCCACTGGGTTCTAAATGACAGCCTGAGGCAATAGGACACCTTGCTGTCTGTGTCACAGCTGTTTGAAGCACTAAGACACCCCTCACCAGATATCTTGCCTTCCCTCACCAGATGTAGCAAGACACCGTTTCTGTATAAACCTGCAGATTACTGGGAAAAAGCATACACATCCTCCCCCCTGCCAACATCAGCATGCAGTATATCCAGCATAAATGACACAAAACTGAAACCCTTACTCCCCTTTTGGCCTAAACAGCCTTCTCGATCTTTCTCATTGACCTAGGCAGCACTTATTATGGCTTGTTTTTGCGTTATTGGTACCTAATGAGTCCTAGGCTCTCTTGAGTAAAGGCTTAGTCAAGAAGGGGTAAACTTCCTTTCAATGTGAAATTTCATCTCTGATCAAACTAGCGCAACTTCCCTAAGCCTTGATTTCCTTGTAGGTAAAAAGATCTGATAATGCAGACCTCACAGGGTTGTCGGAGAAGGCAATGGCACCCCACTCCAGTACTCTTGCCTGGAAAATCCCATGGACGGAGGAGCCTGGTGGGCTGCAGTCCATGGGGGCGCTAAGAGTCGGACACGACTGAGCGACTTCACTTCTCACTTTCATGCATTGGAGAAGGAAATGGCAACCCACTCCAGTGTTCTTGCCTGGAGAATCCCAGGGACGGGGGAGCCTGGTGGGCTACCGTCTGTGGGGTCGCACAGAGTCGGACACGACTGAAGCGACTTAGCAGCAGCAGCAGCAGCACAGGGTTGTTGTGAGAGTTAAATGAGAAAGCCTAAGAAGAGTGCCTGATGCACAGGGAGAGCCTTGAAATTTGTTCTGAAGGATATAGGCTGCCCACTGTCCATCCTATACTTGTCTCTTTACCTGAAAACACCACTGGACCTGGCTGGGTAACTCTAGAAGTTTAAAGACACCAATTTGATGTAACAAAGGTACAGGGGTTGCAGGATAAACCTGGAGATCTGAACATCCTTGGGTTAATCAGTTTCATCAGCTGTATTTCAAAATAGTCCTAGAGAAGTGTTGGAAGAACCTGACTAAACTAATATTCTCAGACATTTTAAGACCATGGGGATAAACATATACATATTGTTTGGTATGTATGTGTGCAGGCATGTATGTATCCATGTATATAAGTATACACTAGAGCTTAGAGACAATTCAGTTCAGTCGCTCAGTTGTGTCCGACTCTTTGCGACCCCATGAATCGCAGCATGCCAGGCCTCCCTGTCCATCATCAACTCTCGGAGTTCACTCAAACTCACGTCCATCGAGTCGGTGATGCCATCCAGCCATCTCATCCTCTGTTGTCCCCTTTTCCTCCTGCCCCCAATCCCTCCCAGCATCAGAGTCTTTTCCAATGAGTCAGCTCTTCGCATGAGGCGGCCAAAGTACTGGACTTTCAGCTTTAGCATCATTCCTTCCAAAGAACACCCATTAGAGACAGTAGTGGTAAATAAAATCACTAGGGGGAATTTTAATTTATGTAACATGCGTTTTGGCATCCCTTAGAAAAAAAATGAACATATATGGATATTTTAGAAGAAGGCAGGCACTAGCAGGAAAATAGAAAAAATCTAAGGAAAAGAATTACTGTATCTAAAATGTTTTTGAAAAACAAAAGTAGTTTTCTTGCGGGGTAGGGGAAAATGGAGAGGGAGGAGACTGATGGTTAATTAAACCACCAGTCAAATAAACATTTGCATTCCCTGCAGGCTTTCTATCCTTGCTACATATTGAGCTGGAGCCCAGCAGCCTCACCACACACATCAGGTCTTGGGAGTGAAGGCAGGAGCTTGGGTCCTCCAGCAAGGGTGACACGGTCACAGGAAGGAGTCCCTCTGCGGTACCCCACCCCCTTCCCAACCACTCAGTCTTTCTAGTCTCTCACAAAGGAAATTCCCCATGCACTTACTACGCCCATACATCTCTGATCAATTTCCATTTTTTAAAAAAATTCATTTTTAAGCAAATGGCCACTTCCTTCCTTTTTTTCTGAGACCACCTCCCTAGTAAGACAGTTTGTTTCACTTGGCAGTAGACCCATGGCCATAGCATAAGACAAAATGATCTTGTAGGAAACATTAGAAATGTCCCCCAAGATTATCTCGCTTTGGCAACATGAACAAGAATGAATGTCTGGGATGAAAAATGCCAGGGATAAAACGCATTTCAATTGAAAATCGTTCATAAATGTGAAAACAATTAAGCTCGCTGAGGGATACGATGGAAATAACAAGAAGGTTTACTGCTTTCAGATGCTTTTATGTGATCCCGTAATTCAAAAACATCTTTGTTTCCCCCAATAAAAATGTGAGCGTCTTTTGCCAAGAATAAAGACTTCAACTCTTCAAGATTCTTTTCTTTAAATCCTTTTCCTCCTCAAATTCCACCATCTGGAAATGAATTTTGTTTTTATAACATGCTCTTTTTGAAGAGTTCGAGTTACTAAGACATTTTTGGGCTAACTAAACCAGCAGACTTCTTGAAAATAGCTTTGAAATGTGGGCTTGGCTTCCTCCCTGGGTGTTCTGCGGCCGTGTCCCTGATAGCGTCTTCCTTCGAAGACTGTTTACTCTCTGCTTGCACAAGGCGAAGATTCCAAATGCAGACCACCAGGCCTTACCTCCCCAGCCCCGCAAAGTCTGCTGCCTGTAGCAGTTCTCACTAGAAGCTCAACGTCCACGTTTCCAAATTTGCACATGCTAATTACGTTCTCCTCTTCTGCGCCATTTCCCTGTCTCTGCTGTTGAAACCAACCTGCTCCCAGGAGTCTCGGCTTAATGACCTAATATGAGCATGCTGTTCGACCCACACAAGCATGGAACCCCATCTCCTCTCCTCCATCTATCTGCATGTGACCAAGGCAGGTTACTAACCTCTGTAAATCTCAGCTTTCTTCTCTGTCAAACCAACGATAGCACCAATGATGTGTAAACTCAGTCCTCTGGCTTTCACTGAGTTCCCTAATACGTCTCTGCACCCTATCAGTCACAAGGAATGTACTGACACTTATCAATGCGGTCAGGATGCGTGTGTGCTTGCCAAGTTGCTTCAGTCATGTCTGACTCTGTGCGACCCTATGAATTGTAGTCCCCCAGGCTCCTGTCCGTGGGGATTCTCCAGGCAAGAATATTTGAGTGGGTTGCCATGCCCTTCTCCAGGGGATATTCCCAGCCCAGGGATCAAACCCAGGTCTCCTGCATTGCTGACAGATGCTTTACGGTCTGAGCCACCAGCAAGGAAGCCCAAGAATACTGGGGTGGGTAGGCTATCTCTTCTCCAGGGGAACTATTCAATCCAGGAATCGAACCAGGGTCTCCTGCACTGGCAGGCAGGTTCTTGACCACTAGTACCTCCTTGGAAGCCCCAAATAGACTGTGGTTACTGTTGTACCAGAGGCTTTCTGTGTTCCCTTTACCTGGAAAGTACTCCCCTCCCACTTACTGTTATCCAACTCCTCTATGCAGTTTAATTAATTCCCTCCAGAAAGTTTTCACTAATCTGAATTCCAATGGCCCTTTTCTCCAAGTTCCTACTGTATGTACAGCCTGTACTCTTTCACGTGGCACTCCCAGAGAGGCCAGCTTCTGTTTGCATAAGCATAATGCTGAATCTATAGAAGATACTAAATAAACATCTGATGATATAATCAGTTTGTAAATGAAGAGAATCTGAAACCATACGTAGCCTTGGACCACTTGGCATATGGCAAATATGTGGCCCAAACGCTGCCAAGACATCCTCCCATATTCTTGGCAGACATCACTAATTGACTTCAGAAAGTACCCACCCCAGATTCCCTTTCAACTCTGCCCATGGGAACTCATTACCAACCAATCCAAGATGGAATGTGAGACAAAACTGATTTGTCATCACTTCTATAAGCACAATTGCTTTTTTTTTCAGATGAGGCAAATGAGGCCCAGCTGGTTGAAATCACTCATTCTATGCAATATAACTTATGCTAAAGCCTAATGCTCCTACGTCTCTGTTCAGTGCACTTTCAACTTGTAGTTAACCAAAAAAAAATCTTTTTATTCAGCTACTCATAAAAGTTAAGAAACTGTTGATTATAAGGCAGAAATGAAGTGAATTTTCTCTCTTCTTCCGTTTAGTTGTAGGTAGGTAATTCTAGTGGCAAAACAATGGCAAATGGGTGAGTCACTGGGAAGACTCACCCTAAGCCCCGCCCCTTCCGGTCTAAGCCCCGCCCCTTCCGGTCTAATACAGAGGCAGTTCTAACCATCAGAGCTGCACCCAAATAGAGCTCTAACAATGTGCTGTGCCAGGGTCCAAGGACAGGTCAGATGAGATACCCAAGTCTCCATTAGGTGAGAGGAACTATACTTACTGCCAACTCCTGGGCCGTGCGTCACAGAAATGAGCTCATTTCATCCTCACAGCCCTGGGAAGAAGAGCAGAGGTCCCAGTTCCAGACAAGGAGGCTGCGCCCTAAGGAACTGAGTGGTTTACCCAAGATCACACAGCTGGAAGGTGGCAGAGCTGGCCTTGGTCCTCAGATCTGGGAGAACCCGAAGGCCACACCCTCAACCAGTGACAAGAGACGGGAGCAGCAGTGAGGTCACTGGGGTGGCTGCTGGAGAGGGGGCAGGACAGGGGCAGGACAGGGCCAGGACTGGGGCAGGGCAGGGGCAGGAGAGGGCCAGAACTGGGGCAGGACTGGGGGTGTTTCTGGAGAACGGGCATGTCAGGACTTTGCCTGACCTGCTCCAGGATGAGCAGGTGTCAGAAGGTGCCTCCTGAAACCTGTCTGAGCTCATCCTTGCTCCAAGTTGGCCTGGGTAAGTAAGGATTGGTCAAGATTTACAAAAACATGGGGTCATGTCCTTCTCCTGCCGTAACCCCTAGATTTGTGAGTCTTAGAGCATGGGACAAAAACAAGCAGGTGTAGTTGTACAGAATTTGAAATCAAGAAGAGGTCCAACTTGAGATGATCTCGCCTGGCTCTGATGCACAAGTGAGGAAACCATGGTCTAAGAGAGGGAGGCAGGACCTGGGCGAGAACACAGATTTCTGGTGCTCTTCCCAGGTCATCCCCAGTGACGGCATTTCATTTTGCTCAGACAAAAGATGTTGTTCACACCTTGGGCACCAGGCTGCTGAAGGATGATCTTCCTTACAATCTTGGTTTTTCAAACTATTTTTAAAACCACCAAGGTATGAAATTATCAAGCTTCTCTGTAAATAGAATGACTAAAATGAAACTTTGGGATATTATCCACTAACTAAAGACTCCTTGAAATTTCTGATTCCCCGGTTTGAGATAGAAAGGTCTGATGTTATTTTCCCTAAGAAATTTTATTTTTATTATAAAAGAAGATGGAATCCTTAAATAAGAATTTAACATCAAGTAGAAGTAAAAAAAAAAAATACTAAGCATTAAATGAAAAGCCACGGTCTCTCCATCTAATGAAAGTTTTATTTATATTTTGGTCTGTTTCACTTTTAATCTTTTAATTCCTGAATTTGTAATTTTACAAAGTTATAATTGTATATTGTTTATTATTTCAATGTGTCTTTTTTCACTTACTGTCACTTTATATATACTGTATGTTACTTCTTACGATTAAAAGCAATGTTTAAAATGTCAAATGATGTATGGTAACTCTTCTGTGACTCATTGGTCTGAGGCCCAAATACAGAAAAGAAAACAAAGGTAACAATATTTTCCATGTCTCACTTCAACAAAAACATAGCCCAGACTTACCCACAGAAAAGGTCACTGTTTAACAAAGTTCAAGATGTCCTTTTTTGAGCCAGTTTTCAGGCTGTACAAGAAAATGACATCTGTCCTAGAAGCTGCCTTTCCTTGCAAAGAGTGAGAAAATGAATATGATGAAGTCAGAAAAGCAGGGATTTCAGACCTTCCTGAAAGCACATGGCTATACACAGAGGGACTCAGAATCAGGGAGGCCCAAGGTTAGAGCCAAGTGAAGGATTCATTTAAGAGATTCAGGAGGGTCATCTAGCTCAGCCAATTCACGTTTGGCCAAGACTGCTGGGAACTGAATGCATTACCATCCGACAGATGTTCAGTGCCCTGAATGAAATGAGCTGGTCTCATTCCAGTTTCTAAAGAACAGGTGTGCACATCACCAAAGAAAATAGGGAAAGTCAACTGTTATAGTTGGCACTCTTTAACATCTTCCCTGGCAGGCTCGGCAGAAAGGCCTAGAGTTCAGAGGCTGTGGAGGGGGCTGACTGGCCCTGGAACAGAGAGGCACACTGATGAGCCCTTGTGGAACCACAGTTCTCACATCAGTGCCCACAGTCTCTGCACTCCACACCCCAACACACGCCTGGGTGGGTATAACCTAAAGATGGTTATGTTTGAGTCCTCGAACCCTTTGGAAAACCCAGAAAGGAAACAATCAGCAGCAGCCCCTTTACCAACAAAAAAATAAAATAAAATACACTGCTAGCTGCATTTCCAATTCAAATCCTGCCCATCCATGAAATTCTCCCCTTCTCTGATCAGATCTCTTTTGGTACTCATATCTATATTACCTGGTAGGCACTCTGTCTAACAGTGTTAAGTGATATTATAGCTTGGCACGGGTTCCCTGGTGGCTCAGTGGTAAAGTATCTGCCAGCAATGCAGGAGACGTGGGTTCAGTCTCTGAGTGGGGAAGAGGCCCTGGAGGAGGGCATGGCAACTCATTCCTGCACACACACACATAGCTTGGCACATCTAGACAAATATCTGAGATACTATTCTGGAAGAAATAGCCTCCTTTTAAACTGTGATACCACCTAAGAAACTCCAGAAACTTTCTGTTCCCATTTAGATCCCAGAGAGAAGAAGCCTCAGAGTCCATTGTAAGAGCCTAGTTTATCAAACCCATGTTGTCCACCTAGTAAGTGTTCAAAGTGTCATCCAACCCTCATCCCATCACTTCCTTATTTTTATCCACTCTTCTTCCCTTATTCTCCAATCTCTTCCTCTTTTATCCAACCAACCCTTCTTGCTTTCATTATATACCCTGCAATTCTTCACTCTGGTCCCCTGAACAAATTACTGCCTTCCACCAGGAATATTCTCGTCCCTTCCTTCAACCAACCCACTGTCATAAGAGCTGGCTTAGAACTATCTAATTAGCATTAACCTTCTCAGACCAAACACACATTGGGCATATTTAGTGTCGTACCATGTATTATATTCTCTGTGTTTTTATTATCTTATCAGATCACCAGGTTGAAGCTTCCAGTTCAAGACTATGATTATTAATGTTTTCCCCCACTGCAGTGTAAATCAATGCTTTGCACATGGCAGATGTTCCATAAATATTTGTGAACTAAAAGGAAGGTGATTTTCAAAATGTTCAATAAACATATGCTAATACAGAAATTATTTTTATTAAAATAGAGCTAGTTTGTGGGTCCACTTTTCAAGCACAATAAATTGATGATAGAGGTAAGTGCTATGGGCTGAATGCTTGTTGTTCAGTCACCAAGTCATGTCCTACTCTTTGCAACCCCATGAACTGCAGCATGCCAGGCCTCCCTGTCCCTCACCATCAACCGGAGTTTGCCCAAGTTCATGTCCATTGAATCGGTGATGCCATCCAACCATTTTATCCTCTGTTGCTCTCTGCTTCTGCCTTCAATCTTCCCCAGCATCAGGGTCTTTTCTAATGAGTCGGCTCTTTGCATCAGGTGGTCAAAGTATTGAAGCATCAGCTTCACCATCAGTCCTTCCAATAAATATTCACAGTTAATGTCCTTTAGGATTGACAGTTTGATCTCCTTGCAGTTCAAGGGACTCTCAAGAGTCTTCTCCAACACCACAGTTCAAAAGCATCCATTCTTCGGTGCTCAGCCTTCTTTAAGGTCAAACTCTCACATCTATACATGACTACTGGAAAGACCATAGCTTTGACCATATGGACTTTTCGGCAAAGTGATGTCTTTGCTTTTCATTACGCTGTCTAGGTTTGTCATAGCTTTCCTTCCAAGAAGTAAGCATCTTTTAATTTCACGACTGCAGCCACCATCTGCAGTGATTCTGGACCCCAAGAAAATAAAGTCTCTCACTGTTTCCACTGTTTACCCATCTATTTGCCATGAAGTGATGGGACCAGATGCCATAATCTTAGTTTTTTTAATGTTGGGTTTTAAGCCAGCTTTTTCACCCTCCTCTTTCACCCTCATCAAGAGATCTTTAGTTCCTCTTTGCTTTCTGCCATTAGAGTGGTATCATCTGCAATTTGAGGTTGTTGATGTTTCTCCAGGCAATCTTGATTCCACCTTGTGTCACCCGAAATTCATGTATTGAAATCCTAACTCCTATTGTAATAGGGTTAGGATGTTGGGCCTTTGGAAGGTGATTAGGGCATAAGGGCTCCCCTCATGGATGGGATTAGTGGTCTCATAAGAGAGACTCCAGAATGACCCCTCATACCTTCCACCAGAGAAAAGATAGCGCCTGTGAACCAGAAAGGGAGCTTGCCTGGGAGAGAGAATCGGCCAGTGCCATGGTCTTGGATTTCCCAGCCTCTGAGGCTGTGAGAAATAAACATGTAACGCTTATAAGCCATTCAGTTTATAGTATTTATGTCAGAGCAGTCCAAATGGACTAAGACAAGAAGTAAAAGAGTGATAAGTAAAAAAGCTAGCTGGCCGTCCCATCTCAGCCTCTGCTACTCCTACCACTTCCTGACTACCGTAACAGGAGCCAGCTAGCATTTAGTGAGTGGCACCCTCTTTGCTAAGCACCATGTATACTTTATGCCACTTAACCTTAAGAGGTAGAAGCTGCTGTGATCAGTCATGTTTGACTCTTTGTGACCCTCTGGACTGTAGCCCACCAGGCTCTTCTGTCTGTGGAATTCTCCTGGCAAGAATACTGGAGTGAGTTGCCATGCTCACCTCCAGGGGATCTTCCCAAATCAGGGATCGAACCTGGATCTCTTAAGTCTCTGCACTGAAGGAGGATTCTTTATCACTGAGCTAGCAGGGAAGCCCAAGAAAAGAGATCGCCCAATGTGGGGCTTGAGCCCATGACCCTGAGATTAAGAGTCTCATGTTCTACTGACTGAGTCAGCCAGGCTCTTTCATTAGCATTTGCAGAGGAAACAAGCTGAGGCTTAAAAGAGGCAAGCAGTTGGGTCAGAATCACATTTTTAAGTGAAAAGTCGGCTTCTTAAAACAGATCTGTCTGATTTAAACAATTGTGGATACCGAACTAAGAGGAAAGGATGGGAAGAAGTGGGAGGAAAGTACACGCAAAAGAAAATCATTTAGAGATGTTTTGCAGAACACCAGCCAGCCAGCTCTTCTGAACTGTATAGTGGCTGCAGGGCCATGGGCCCAACCCTCCCTTAGGATCAGGCACACACCCCCTGTGACGGAGGGGTGGCTGCTGATGGCTCCCAGCTAAGCCCCAACCTGGGAACCACCAGTGGCAGAAGGGAGTTGCCTCACCCCCTGTACAACCCCACTCATAGCTGGTAGGGTACAGGGATGCAAAAATCCGTGCCTTGCCTCATCTAGGGACAGCTTTGAAGGGCCATCCCAGATTCAGCAGTCCCCAAGGCATCGGCCAAGGCCTTGGGTGGTGGTGGTGGTTTAGTCACTCAGTCGTGTCTGACTTTTGCAACCCCATGGACTGTAGCCCGCCAGGCTCCTCTATCCAGGGGATTTCCCAGGCGAAAATACTGAAGTGGGCTGCCCCTCCCTCTACAGGGGATCTTCCTGGCCTCTTCTATAAATACAATACCCCAGCTCAGCATCTCCAGGTCTCCAATTCTGTCTTCCTCTCTTACTTTTATTATTCCTGAGAGCACTCAAAAAATTCCCCTGCAGGCACATCTCTGCCACTACACCTATTCCCTGGGAATTGCCTGAAGACACCAGCCAATCCAAAGAAAGCAGCAGTCGGGGTCACAGCCTGTGGGAGAGGGATGCTGGAAGAGTGCATGCACATCTCCCCGCCCAGTGGCCCTGGGGAAGCCCTGAGACTCAGGCAGAGCTTGAACCTGTGTCCTTCACCCTAATGTTCCCTTGGGCTCCGATCAGTGGACTCCCCTATCCCCTTCTCTCATCAAGCTACAAATGAAGAAATTAAAAGAAGAAATTCCACTTATTTATTTATCTACCCAGTAAGAGAAACCTATATGCAGGTCAGGAAGCAACAGTTAAAAATGGACACGGAACAACAGACTGGTTCTACATAGGAAAAGGAGTACGTCAAGGCTGTATATTGTCACCCTGCTTATTTAACTTATATGCAGAGTACATCATTCGAAATGCGGGCTGGATGAAGCACAAGCTGGAATCAAGATTGCTCGGAGAAATACCAATAACCTCAGATATGCAGATGACACCACCCTTATGGCAGAAAGTGAAGAGGAGCTAAAAAGCCTCTTGATGAAAGTGAAAGAAGAGAGTGAAAAAGTTGGCTTAAAGCTCAACATTCAGAAAACGAAGATCATGGCATCTGGTCCCATCACTTCATGGGAAATAGATGGGGAAACAGTGGCAACAGTGTCAGACTTTATTTTGGGGGGCTCCAAAATCACTGCAGATGGTGACTGCAGCCATGAAATTAAAAGACACTTACTCCTTGGAAGAAAAGTTATGACCAACCTAGACAGCATATTCAAAAGCAGAGACATTACTTTTCCAACAAAGGTCCGTCTAGTCAAGGCTATGGTTTTTCCAGTAGTCGTGTATGGCTGTGAGAGTAGGACTGTGAAGAAAGCTGAGCACTGAAGAATTGATGCTTTTGAACTGTGGTGTTGGAGAAGACTCTTGAGAGTCCCTTGGACTGCAAGGAGATCCAACCAATCCATTCTAAAAGAGATCAGCCCTGGGTGTTCTTTGGAAGGAATGATGCTAAAGCTGAAACTCCAATACTTTGGCCACCTCATGCGAAGAGTTGACTCATTGGAAAAGACTCTGATGCTGGGAGGGATTGGAGGCAGGAGGAGAAGGGGACGACAGAGGATGAGATGGCTGGATGGCATCACTGAACTCGACAGACGTGAGTCCGAGTGAACTCCAGGAGTTGGTGATGGACAGGGAGGCCTGGCGTGCTGCAATTCATGGGGTCGCAAAGAGTCGGACACGACTGAGCGACTGAACTGAACTGAAGAAGGACAGAGAAGCCTGGCATGCTGCAGTCCATGGGGTCACAAAGAGCTGGGCACGACTTAATGACTGAACAACAGCAACTCAGTTGGAACATATTTGAGCACCTGTAGTGCTGAGTGGGCTACGAGCTGGGTAGAAGAGGGATTGTTGTAGGTTGCAGGTGGCCACCTTGGCCCGCCAGAACCAACCTCAATGGTGGATTCCACTGACCTCTGAGACTTTCACCATCCATCTGTGTCCCAGGTCCCCCGAGGGTGCACCAAGTTTATGTTGATTCTATAAGGTCACTAGCAGTTGATGAATTGCCACACTGCAGCAGGAGAAAGTGGGGCTTCCCTGGTGGCTCAGATGATAAAAGAATCTGCCTGCAATGTGGGAGACCCAGGTCCAATCCCTGGGCCAGGAAGATCCCCTGGAGAAGGGAATGGCTACCCACTCCAGTATTCTTGCCTGGAAAATCCCAGGGACAGAGGAGCCTGCCGGGCTATAGACCTTGGGTTCGCAAAGAGTGGGACACGACTGAGTAACTAACAGTTTCATCTTCCCAAAAGGAGAAGCTACCTAGTGGTTGTGTCCCCGGCCCACCTCCTCTGCCACTCCCAGGACGAAGTAAAATCTAGAGGCTTTTTATATGAAGTTCACTTCACCAGAAAAACAAAGTAAGCAATCAGTTCCTCTTCTGCTCAACTGGAAAGCACACTAAAAGCTTTTTCAAAGACAGTAGATGATGGCTCAGAAGAGGCAGAGCCTTTTAAATCCAGTCTTCCCTGCTATTCAGCCAAGGTATATTTATTTTGGGACAAGTCCATCATGAAGGGCATACAGGAAAAATGCACAGTGGGTGGAGGTTTGGAGGGTATCTACTCCCTGTCTGAAAGATTCATGTCTGCTGAGGAGGGAAAAAGATGGAAGATGTTGTTTCTCATCTTCTCATGGATCAAGAAGAACACTGGGAGTGCTGCTTGGCTTGTCAAGGGGGATATGTACAGCTAGGAGGCAGCAGGCTCGGTGGCAACGCAAGACACTGGAGACTCAAGGACAAAGACCTTAAATTGCCGATCACTACTGTTAATCTTGTGAGGAATCCCTGAATAAACCACTTAATCTTTTCTTAGACTTCAGTTTGTTTGTTTTTTAAGTGCAATGAATACAGCAGATTGTTTCACAGTTTGCTATGCAGAGTAATTAATAAAACACACAAAACTGTCTATCCTATACTGCTCATCAATAATTCCTAAAAATAATATAAACTCTTCCATTGGCAATACAAATGTAGCTTTTAAAATTCGATAGACATGTTTTCATTAAAAAGCTAAGATTTTAAGTACTTTCATAAGAATTCTTAACACATACAGATATATACCAGGGAAACTACAGATAGAAAATAGGGTAAGGTCTGACTTACCACTGGTGATGAAAGGAGCCTTCAGGTGTAACCTAGAGCTCTGGGATAATTTACCTGGATATACTGCCACAGATGACGGAGCACAGTTCCGTGTTGTGCAAGTACTGGATGGCTTTAGATGTTCCTATTAATACACTGATTCGAATGTGCCAAGAGAGTGGGCCTGTGTTACCCTGAAAAGACAACAGTGGTTGGTTTCGTTGTATTTTCTGAGTAAAAACCACATTTATATTCACTACCTAGGTGTATGCCAGAATAAATTCTAATGATAAAGTGGGGAGAGGTGGGTGAATCAGTATTTTAGTTAACCATAACCTATTTTTAATTCAAGATGGGTTTTCCTCTACTACCCATGCTGGTTCTAGGTCCTTTTATAGGCAATGAAAATACCCAGTAATTTTAATGTCATATAAATTGAAATATGGCTAATAAGATAACTATGCTTAAAATTCCATTGTATAAGATTTTTAGATTATTTGTGGCACAACAGTGTGGGTAATTGAGAATAATCTGTTTTTATTCTCATCTTAACTGCAATTTTACAAATTTGGAATCTGTTTTTTAACTTATCTTTCAAAAACATCATAAGAAGAACCATGGCATTTATTCAACCTCCTTCTTTTTAAGTGATATAGATATCACTTTTATGTCTACCCTTCATATTGAACGGTACTTTGCATAAAGTTATGCAAGTAAAAATCACCTGAGAAATAATGGTAATTGACATAAACTCATTTGAGACATGGTACCAATGAGGAGTGAGGACCCAGCAACTCTTTTGGCCACCATTTTGCACAACACACAACAATTTGGGTATTTATGCAACCTTCTAAAAGTAAGAAATTAATTCATGGAGAAGTCCTCTACTTCCTTGGGAAACCCACTGTTGGCGTCCCCTCACATGAATGCATGTTGGCCTCCTGGTTCTCTCAGAAGATTCCAGCAGCTCCCCCAGGGCTTAGAGGGTCAGAATATCAGGCAGAGTGATGGATATGACTTACTACACACTGTAATCTGTCAAAGAGTGATCCATTTCTCATATATGGATAAACCAGGCAAAACTTCTCACTCTCTGTAAAATATGCAGCCAACTCCAGTATGTTCGGATGACGGAACCTTGAAACAAAAGATTTTTTAGATCTATCTAACTGGTTATTCAAATAGGAAATGAACAACACTCTGTTCGGGGGGTGGTAAGGTGGGCTGTGGAACAGGCATAAAGCAGAATACAAATGTGGCCAAGGGAGAGGGAATTTCCCTGGACACATGACAGTTTTCCTTCCCAACTGGCTTAAAGCATTCTAACAAATGGGCTTCCCAGGTGGTGCTAGTGGTTAAGAACCCATTTGCCAGTACAGGAGACAGAAGAGACATGGGTTCAGGAAGATCCCCTGAAGGAGGGCATGGCAACCCACTCCAGTACTCTTGCCTGGAGAATCCCATGGACAGAGGAGCCTGGTGGGCTACAGTCTACTGAGTGCAA
This sequence comes from Cephalophus harveyi, assembly GCA_006410635.1. Lineage (NCBI taxonomy): Eukaryota > Metazoa > Chordata > Mammalia > Artiodactyla > Bovidae > Cephalophus > Cephalophus harveyi. Next base: position 477,674 of record SJYT01055108.1, on the reverse strand, counting down.
AGAGCTGGATACGACTGAAGTGACACCACACACACATGCACACATTCTAACAAACACTAGCTAATATCCAGATAGGACAAAAATGCTCAGAGATGAGAGTTCTTAAGATCTCTGGCGTGTTGGGAGCTTTATAATATAGAAAAGAATATTCAATATTAACTTATTTTTATCAACATGAAACCCAATATAACTTGTTATATAAATAAATATAATGCAACTGAAATGATCCATTTCATTGCTTTTGGTATACATGTGCAAGTAAAATCACCAAAATAGAAGAGTATGGAAGACTGTTTTCATTTATCCATTTACTGAATGCTACTGTGTCCGGGACTAAAGTACTAGACACCAAGTCACACAATTAAGAGACATCCAGTGCCTTCATGAAGTTTGTATTGTTACCTAAGTTCCATGTGACTAGTAAAATCTGATGTTGAAAAACACACCACTGATTTTTAAATCACAGAATTCTATGTCCATATTGTATACATTTTTCAGGTTCCTTTTTAAACTATTTCTTGAAGGCATGTGTCATCACAGTGAAAACCAATGTAACCCTTGTAACAGCTATGAAATATAAAGCGTGTGAAAGTCACACATACTGTGAACTCAGTTCAACAATTATTTACTGAACAACTTTTATGTCTTAGGCAAGCTTTATTGTTGTTGCTTAGTTGCTAAGTTGTGTCTGACTCTTTTGCGACCCCATGAACTGTAGTCCACCAGGCTCTTCAAGGCATATTTGGGGATATTAAAACAAATAAAGCTATTTTTTACAAAAAAAAATGGTGCTATATATAAAGTCCTATTATTCATTTCTTCAACTGTAAAGCTTACCTATGAAACAAATGTGCATATACACACATCTATATAATACATACATATATATTCTTGGGCTTTCCTGGTGGCTCAGACAGTAAAGAATCTGCCTGCAATGCAGGAGACCTGGGTTCGATTTCTGGGTTGGGAAGATCCCCTGCAGGAGGGCATGGCAACCCACTCCAGTATTCTTGTCTGGAGAATTCCATGGACAGAGGAGCCCGGCAGGCTATACAGTCCATGGGGTCACAAACAGTTGAACATGACTGAGCGACTAAGCACACATATATCCCTTCTGAGTCCCTCTGTTCCTACTTCAAGAAAGGGAGTGTGGGTGTATGTATGTGTGTACGTGTGTGTGTGTACACATAAACACATACACAATCCATTAAGTAGTTCCCTTAATTTATAATACATACATATATATTCTTGGGCTTTCCTGGTGGCTCAGACAGTAAAGAATCTGCCTGCAATGTAGGAGACCTGGGTCCGATCCCTGGGTGGGGAAGATCTCCTGGAGAAGGAAATGGCAATCCACTCCAGTACTCTTGCCTGGAGAACCCCACGGATGGAGGAGCCTGGTAGACTACAGTCCATGGGGTCGCAAAGAGTTGGGCACGACTGAGCGACTTCACTTTCACTTTAATTTTATAACACAAAAAAAACTCATGCTCAGGTCTCAGCTTAGATTTTACTTTTTCTAAGATGTCTACTCCGCCACCCACCCTACCCCCAAATTAGCATTTCCTCCTCCCTCAGCACTCTGTGTGTGTGTGAGCATGCTTGGTCATGTCCAACTCTCTTGTGAGCCCACGGACTATATAGCCCACCAGGCTCCTCTGTCCATGGGATTTCCTAGGCAAAAATACTGGAGTAGGTTGCCACTTCCTTCTCCAGGGGATTTTCCCCACCCCAGGGATTGAATCCATGTCTCCTGCATTGCAGGCAGATTTTTTAACCACTGAGCCACCGGGGAAGTCCTCAGCACTCTGTACTTGCTTTATTATTTAACTTACTGAAACTATCTGTTGTTTGTGCACTTCTCTCCTAATTCCACTCCAGACAGTATGTTCTAATACCTCTGACTTATTCACCAGTAAAAGTCTAAGAAGAGAAAGGGTGAGTATGACTTAGGAAATAAGTTTGATCTTGCAAAAAAAAAAAAAAAAAGTAGCATCTACCTCAGTTTCCTCATCTACAAAATGAGGATAATAACAGGACTCCCCTCAGGCCTGTTGTGAGGATTAAAGAATGAATACACATGAAGCACTTGGTATAGGGTTAAAACTAAAGAAATATTAGCAACATAAATGATAATGATGGCATACCAGAAACATCCAATGCCATAATGTCGTTAATTCTCTCTAAAATAATACATAAGTGCCTCAGCAGAATAAATCCAAATGGATCAGGTATATAAGTGAAAATATAAAGGTACTTGAAAAAATGGCAAAATTATTTTAAAACCTCTCAGTTGGAGAGGTCTTTAAACTATAATATAAAACCTAGAATCCATAAAAGAATATATAGATTAAATTCAACTACATGAGAACCATCTCCAAAAGGCAAAAAACTAGAATAAGCAACGACAAATGAAAATGGGGTAAAAATAATTATTTGTATCTTAAAACATAAAAATAAGGCTAATTTTCTCTACTATATGAAATGCTCTAACAAACTATTAAGAAAAATACCCAACAGTCTAGTTAGTGGGAATGTAAATTGATACAGTTTCTATGGAGAACAGTATGGAGATTTCTTTAAAAACTAGGAATAAAACTACCATATGACCCAGCAATCCCACTACTGGGCATATACCCTGAGCAAACCCCAATTCTAAAAGACACATGTACTCCAATATTCATTGCAGCACTATTTACAATAGCCAGGACATGGAAGGAATCTAGATGAATGAATAAAGAAGTTGTGGTACCAAAAAAAGAAGAAGTTGTGGTACATATATACAATGGAATATTACTCAGCCATAAAATGGGATGAGCTCGAGTCGGTTGCAGTGAGATGGATGAACCTAGAGCCTGTTGTACAGAGTGAAGTAAGTCAGAAAGATAAACACAAATATCGTATATTAACACATATATGAAAGTGAAGGACATCTAGAAAAATGGTACTGATGAATCTATGTGTACGGCAGTAATAGAGATGCAGACATAGAGAACAGACTTGTGGGCACAGTGGGGGAAGGAGAGGATGGGGTAAACTGAGAGAGTAGCATTGAGACATACACGTTACCATATTAAAATAGACAGCCAGCGGGAATTTGCTATACGACGCGGGGAGCTCGACCTCCCTCTAGTTACAACCTAGAGGGGTCAGATAGGGTGGGAGGTGGGAGGGAAGTTCAAGAGGGAAGGGACACATGTATAGGTATGGCTGATTAATGTTGATGTATGGCAGAAACCAACACAATATTGTACAGCAATTATCCTCCAATCAAAAACAGATCAAAAAAATCCAACAGTCTAATAAAAAATGGGCAAAGAACATTAACAGATATTTCATAGAAAAGGAAATAAATCTCTTTATATGTGAAAAGATTCATTCATCATAGAAAAAGAAATTTAAACTACACTGAAAAACCATGTCCACTTAGCAGATCAGAAAAAACTGATAAAAGAATAAATGCTATATTGGCAAGAATATGGGGAACCAGGCACTCTTTTATATGACTGGTGTTAAGTGTAAACTAGTATAGTTTCTACTGAAGGACAATTTGGTGGGATGGAACATGACCCTATAAATTTATTTTTATGAAGTTTTCTTAGATATACTTCAACACGTATAAAATAACAATATACAAGGTTTTCTCATTGTAGCATTATTTTAAGTAAAAGATTAGGAAAATCTAAAAATCCACTGATGGGAAAATGGTTAACTAAATTATAACACAGGCACACAAAAGTGTACATGAAAGTCACTCAGTCATGTCTGAGTTTTTGTGACCCCCATGAATTCTCCAGGACAGAATACTGGAGTGGGTAGCCTCTTCCTTCGCCAGGGGATCTTCCCAACCCAGGGATCGAACTTAGGTCTTCCGTATTGCAGGCTGATTCTTTACCAGATGAGCCACAAGGGAAGCCCCAAAATACTGGAGTAGGTAGCCTATCCCTTCTCCAGGGGATCTTCCCGACCCAGGAGTTGAACTGGAGTCTCCAGCATTGCAAGCGGATTTTTTGGCAACTGAGCTATCAGGAAAGCCACAGCACACAATGGAATACGAAAATAAGCAAAGTGAACAGGTATGTATGCTGCCTCTTGTGTGAGAAGAGGAAAGTAAGAAAACAAAATACATATATGCTTACAAACAAAATATTTCTGGAAACATATATATGAAACTGATAACACTGTTGCCTTGGGAAAAGTGGCTGGGTGGCTGGATGAGAACATGGAAGAAAATCTCTTCTTGGCTTACCCTTCTTGCCTTTTGGAATTCTGGAGTGTCCGAATTTATTATTTATTCATAAGCAAAAAAATCAAGCTTAAATACAAAAACTTTCTTATAATTACAATTTTGGTTTTAGTTTTTTTGTTGACTAAATGATATATTAAGTTTTTATGCTTAGCCTCTAACATTCTGATTTCTGGTCTTGGGTATAAAAGGAGAAGGATTTAGGATAAGACTTCCCTCCCCCGAATTCACATATTGGTTTAGGAAACATCTGAAAAGAACATCTTCTGTTTGTAAAGGGTGATGACGGAGCTCTATAGGGTTGGGGGCCTTCGATGAAGCAGGGCTGCACAGCTGCAGATCTGAATATATATGAAAATGAAGCCATTCTAGTGTGTCTCCAAGGACTTTCAGGCTCATGAATGAATTCCCAGAAAACAATATGCACATCAAAAGCACTGGATTTCTTTGTCTAAACTCTCTTCCAGAAGAGGTTTATATTGATGAAACAGTTTCTTGACTGGAATGTCTCTTAAGAAAGAGGAGCAATGGTAAAATATATACAATTCTAATGTTCTAAGAATCGTTTTACATTCAGTCATGTTAGTCACGCATGATTTAATCCACTTCCTTGTGACAGTTTCTTGTTAAAATAGGCTCAAGTGAATTATGTAAATAGTATATTTTTAAATGTATTCCAAAGAATATACTAAAGCAGATGTCAAAAATTTACCCAGGGTTCTAACCTCCAACCCGCATTTATTAAATGCCAACCATGCCAAGCTCTGTGCTGTAGAATCAAAGATGAACAGAGATGAAAACCAGGCACAAGGGGAGAAATTTCCAGCCATATACTCACAGTAGCAAAACTTCAAGCTCAGACAAAAACCTCTTCCATTGTTTCTTACACTGCATCTTTTCCCCCTAAATACAGAAAAACAAGAAAAAAAAATAAGGAAAGGATCTATTTCTGGTACTCTTAACCCAGGGTCTATGAAATCAGATACTTTTAGGTATAAACACATGTGAACGTTTTTCTGGGGGAGAAAATCCTTAGCTTATATCAGCCTTTCAAAAACCCATTAAAGCCAAAACATATTTAGAACCACTGCTTCTGAATTAGAAGTTTTTCATGAAATGTATCAGATTGCTACATTTTATATTTAAACCCTTTCACCATATTTTGTATATATTTACATAAATTCGAAAATATTTTATGCAGTCAAAGAAAATCTCATGACAGAAACACCCCACTTGATCTCAAAGAATCCAGGTTGTGATCCTACTTAGAAGTGATTTCAATAATTGGGCATTCATGACTTGGGTCACTTGGCTGTGGGTTTAAGTTTACCTTTGTATTAATTTTGAAAAAATAGGTCCACTAGGAAAATGAAAAATTTTACTCCTTACTTGAAAAAAGCTTCAGAAGCTAGCCCAGTGCCTGACATATGGACCAATTAATGAATTCAATAATACTATCTGGAGGACTTCTTCTGTACCTGGCACTGTCTTTGATGGCTTCCTACATCTTACAGCGTTGCATGTCTCTGAATCTCAAATGCCTAACTTCTCCCATGAAAGGGTTAAAGTGTGTTCCAGTTACCATATGTAAATTGCTAGAAAGGGCAGAGTTTTTAGAGTTCTCTGTCCTTTTAGGAACAAAGGGAGAGAAAGCCAACAGGAATCCTGGAAGCTATTTTCTAAGTTAACCCAAGAAGTCAGAAGCAATAAACTTGGCTAACAAATCATTTTCAAGGACTACATTATGGGAATTTATATTTTAAAAAAAACACAGTACTGAGAACCAAGCAGACTGGGTCTCAGGCCCACCTCTAACACTCACTATTTGTGACTTATTGTCACTGAACCTCCCTGGGGTCTGAGTTTTCTTAGCCTGAAAATGTAAAGGGTCAGTTTTTGTGTTTATGCTACCCTACCAGTCTTGCTGCTCAAAGTGTGTTCTGTGCAGGAGGAAGACCAGCTTCTCTGGGAGCTGGTAGGAAATGCTGAATCTCAGGTCACTACATGAACCCACTGAATCACAATCTATATCTGTGCTGTAAGATCCCAGGTGATTCGGATGAATCTAACCTAGTATATTGCCCAGTCTCAGGCCCTCTAAGAAAGGTTACTGAAGTTAAGGTCCCAATTGTTACAAAACTACATTTCTTATTAAAAAAAAAAAAAAAAAAAAGGCTCTGTGACTAAAGCTTCATTAAATTATCTCATTTTTTCCCCATTGTGTGTATAGGACTTTGTTCAACCTCTACGTCTTGGGTAACTTTGCTACCTTCTATCTTTTTACTAATAGTGAATTGCAACTAAATTCATAAAGACAGCATATGTGCTTCTTTCAATTCCCCTAACAAACATTTATTGAACAACTACTATAGGGCAGGCCCTGTAATAAGGCACTGAGATACAAACATACATAAGAGCTCTCTAAAGAAAACCATCCAGTCCACTGGGAAAGGCAGGTAAAGAAGGTGATACTAAGAGATAGTGCTGTTGCTGTGGCTACAAGGAGGGGCTTCCCCAGTGGCTCAGTGGTAAAGAATCTGCCTGCAATGCAGGAGTCGCAGGTTTGATCCCTGGGTCAGGAAGATTCCCTGCAGGAGGGCATGGCAACCCACTCCAGCATTCTTGCCTGGAGAACCCCATGGACAGGGAAGCCTGGCAGGCTACAGTACAAAGAGTCAGACACGATGCAAGTGACTTAGCACACACACAGCTGATAAACATACAGCTGATTCACTCCGTTGTATAGCAGAAACTAACACAACATTGTAAAGCAAAAAAACCTTCCTGGTGATTCTAACATTAGACTGGAGAACACAGGTTTCAGCCCTATCCCCTTCAGTTTACACGTCTGAAATACCCTCTTCCAGGTCTTTCCACCTCTAGTCTAATTCCTGCTGTCTTTCCTCCAATTTCCCTGCCAATTTCCAGTTCATCATCCAGCCTGTAATCAAAGTGATATTTCAAAACACAAATCTAGTCCTTTCACTCTCCTACTTAGAAAGCACCTATGGACTTGACCTGTCTTTCCAGTATCATCTGCTGGCACTACGTTCACACTCAACCCTCCCACACTAAATTCTGCTCTACCAGTCTGGTATTTGTGAAAAGACATATGCTCCCATGCATGCCCCCACAGGTCTCGGCACCTGCTGTATCTTCTACCTTCCCTCCCTGCCTGACAAAAGTCTCTTTGTCCTTCAAAATCCAGCTGAGAGGTCACTTTCTTTCATCCATCTTTCCATGTGATTACTGCAGACACGTTTATTGAGTAGTCACTCTGGGCCGGGCACTCTTCCGGGTGCTGGAGGCGCCGGCCTCTCCTCTGGCTATCTTCTACGTGCTCCCATGACCTTGAGGGCAAATCTCTGCTAAGGTACTTATCACTCTACAACTTAATCTTTTCTTCACCTGTTTTCCCCATAAGACTGGGAACTCCTAGAAGATACAACTATGCTTTATTCCTCTCTGCCCAGTACCCAGCCCATAAAAGTTTAGTAAAAGTTTACTGGCTGCTGACCAGCAATGAAGACCAGCTCTTTCGGTATGCACGTGTGAACCTATCTCCTCCTCTCCCCCTTTCTGCTTTCCTGGTTGTTCTCAGCTGTGTTCCAACCTCCTGCTCTGATGGTTGCCTTGCTGCTCTTGAACCCTCCTCTTTCCTGCTCTCCTGGACTGTAACTGAAGACAATTCAGTAGCACCAAATACCAGCCTATGGTTTAACCTGTGAAGTGGCCTGGAGAGGGCAGGAAAAACTGGAGCAGACCGACACAATCTGACCATCTTAAGCAAAGTCCCAATGGCCCTACAAGGCTTCTCAGAAAAGTCTTTCTCAGGCCATACACCTGGGGAGGGGAAGGATTTAACTCCCACATTCCTGCAAGACAGGCATTCATTTCTTTTTCTTTTTTTTCAGGCATTCATTTCTTAGTCATTTCTCCAGTCACCTGAGGTCATATATCTTATTTCCATTTATGAAATTTTATTCTCAAGTACACCTCCTTTCAATGCTGATGAAAAATGACACATTTTAATATGAAATATGAACAAATAAATGGAATCGATATCCTGAGATAGTAATTCTTTCCATACCTGTTTAAATAATTTAATGGCATATGTTCGGTTTTGGATTTCCACTCTGTATACCTCAAAAATTTCCCCTTCTCCGATTAAAAAGTCTTTGTGGAAATTTTTGGTTCCTTCTACGATGCTGTGAAAGCTGATGGAGGATTTTAGCAATATTCCTTAGGAAGGAAAGTAGGGAGAAGATAAGTTATCTTTCTGCTTTTTAAGAATCAGCCATCATTATAAAGAACCGAGACTTCCCTATTAGAAACAAATCAGAGTCCAGTGAAAAGTCAGTAGAGACATCTCAAGAGCCAACACCAAAGCCTATCGTGAGCTCTCTGTACTCTCACTTGGGCCTGGCTCCCACCATCCCACAGAGCAAATAGTTTCTTAGATACTCAGACAATAACACTGTGATTCTATCACCTTTCCAAAGAGATCAGCCAGACAACTTAGTTGGGGTAATTTTCCTAAGATTATTTCTTTCTCATTAGATCAACAGATTACTGGTGACCCATGATGAACCCAAAACCAGTAAATATATATATATATATATAGAGAGAGAGAGAGAGAGAGAGAAGTTGACATCTTAATATGACTAAATAATATTCGCCAAGCATGACTGGTAGAAATATTTTTCATGAGCCAAATCCAACTTACTTCCCCAGAGTAAATTGGGAAGATGCTTCAGCTCTTTAAGAAAATCATCTCAAGCAGAGAATGGGAGGAAACATTTCAGAGGTAACCAAATGCAAATTCAAAGGGAAAAGCCTAAATAAATCCTGCAGAGACCAATTTTGGCTATACTTAACACATTTCGTGTTTCATTTGGACCTTTTTGCAAAATCTTAAAAGACCATGGGTGGTTCAGATGAATCTGCCTGCAATGCAGGAGACCCGGGTTCAATCCCTGGGGAAGCCCCTGGAGAAGGGAACGTCATCTCACTCCCATATTCCTGCCTGGAGAATTCCACCGACAGAGGAGCCTGACAGGCTACTGGACCATGGGGTGGCAAATAGTTGGATACAACTGAGCAACTAACACTTTCACTTTCAAAAAACCATAACCTTATCTAACTTTTTAAATTCTCTTTTGAACCAAAGAAGCATCAGATTTGGTGGCGAAGATTAGGCAAAGCAGCCTTAAACAGCCACTAAAGTTTACCAGGCTGATTCCCAGACAGAAGGAAATTATTCTCTCAGCTGATAGAATAGGAAAGTTGATGTGGCAAATAATTGTTTTTATAGTGACCACTAGTACCACTTTACAATAACCTCTAAAGATTTCTCTACAAGTGCTATGAAAATTTCTAAAACTACACAAAACTCAACATAATTTTTAAATGTCTTCCTATGACACATTAAATTAGCAAATGTCATGAAATTATAAGTGAGACCACAATTATGCTCTTTATTGGACAATGAATTTGTAATATAATAGCAACATATCATCCATCAGAACAATGGATTAGTCAAAATTGAGAATATTTTGATATTTATGAAAAATCTATCCTGAATCTGCATATTAATGGTTACCATGTTTACTGGATATGTCTAAATTTCACTTAAAGGAATTCATGAATTCACTTAAAGGAAAGCATGATTTAAAGAAAAGTTGGGTTTTTTGTTTTTTTTTTTACCTTTTTCATTACGTTCAGGAATAAGAACATTATCCACTGTGATATTGGCTGTTTCCTAAGAGAAGAAATACATATGAAAGTAATTCAATTTCAAAAGTCTAGAAAGAATAGAACCTCAACAGAAATCCAAAGCTACCCCTGGGACTATACAGTGCAAGAAAGTGGAATATAATTTAGAAGAAAGCTAGTAGAATGCAAAGTTATTTTATTCTATTCAACAGTATTCACTGCCATATATATTTAAGGCTTCCACACCAATGCAGGCTTCCACACCAAAGCTAAAAAATCAAGTATCAATGTCACAGTCAGTTATAGTTAATTTTAAATGACTTCTAGTCCTATAAAACTGATTATCTCTAATTTTCTTTAATAAAAACTAACAACATGCAAAACGTCAGTTAGAACAGGAAAACTAAAAATTAAGTTAAGACAAATACATAACTCACAGTATTCTTAAATGTTCTATGACTCATCTCTGACAGATCACTGAGAGGAGAAAGCCCTCAACTCTTCAAACTGTTACCAAAAAATGGCAACCCACTCCAGTATTCTGGCCTGGAGAATCCCATAGACACAGGAGTCTAGCGGGCTATAGTCCCTAGGGTTGCAAAGAGTCAGACATGACTGGGTGACTAACACACAATCTCCTGAATTCCCAAATAAGTGAAGAAGAATGAGAACAAAAGCTTTCCTGGCTTTAAAAAAGTAGCTGCAAATAACAGCATTTTTCTGCCTCATAACTTCACTCCTTACACTCGATTATAGATACAACAGCGTTCAAGGGTTATTATCTACGCACGCACATTCTACCTTTTGTAACATGTTTGGAAATTCTTTTCCCCGATGACTCTGCTCTATAGGATTCAAGGCTGCTCCTGAAAGAGAAATAAGGGAAGTTAGGTATAATAACTGTTATGTTCTTAACAAACCTTTTTTTTTTTTTCTCTTTCTTACATTGTGAAAATAAATACCTTGCTAGTAAGGTTCATTTCTAAAGCTCAGCTTTAGAACTGCACAAAACTGATCCCTGGTCTGGGGGGATCCCACATGCCTCGGAGAAACTGGGCCCTTGCGCCACAACCACTGAGCCCATGCTCTAGCGCCCACAAGTCACAGCTACTGAGTCCACATGCTGCAACTCCTCCTGAAGCTTGTGCACTTGGAGCCTGTGCAAGAGGCCGTACAAAAGAAGCCACCAAAGTGAGAAGCCCGTGAGCCAAAACCAGAGAGTGGCCCCTGTTCACTGCAACTAGAGAAAGCCCGAATAGAGCAACAAAGATCCAGCACAGCCAAAAATAAATAAACAAAAAGAAGGGAGGAATCAAAGAAATACTCAGAAAAAAAAAAATGAAATTTTGCATGTGCCACAGAATAGGAGTCAAACCAAAGATGTGGAATTTTTGTCCATATAATTCCCCATTGCATAAATAAACAACACAGAATGTGAAAAGACACTCTGCAATCAATTCCAGAAAACCAAAGTATAAAATATACTGAAGTATAAAATATATTGGTGTGAGTCTATACTGTGAACAACAAGTTGCATGGGTGTGAAGGTGGCTGGACAAGGCTCAAATAATGAAAAAGCATTACTTTACAGCTCCCAGAGACTCAATGGCATTTTACTAGATCAGTCAGTGTCATAGTGAAGCATTCTGCTGTATAAAACAATGAAGAAATAGTGTGCAACAGACACAAGGTATTAGCCAAGTTATACATATATCACTAATAGGATAATATCATGCTGGAAACCTATGAGAACTGTCTAATACCTAGTTCATGTGAAAACACTACAAAATAAAAGTCAGTCTGAAGCTACAGTTTTCTGGTACAAATCTCTCAAGATTTCTTCTCATGTGTGTAAAGCTTCTTTAAATGATGAGATGATAGTGGCTTGCCTGAACTAAATATATTATGAAACAGCATGTGTGCAAATACACAGAGCTACAAATATGCCTGGATGAAAGATTCAAAGAATAAGGCTGCTGATCTAAAGGAGTTTCCCACCTAAGAGTCCCACGTCCATAACCTAAGATCCAAGATCACTCAAGATCATTCTTGTTGATGTCAATGAATCCAAAGTAGAATAAACGGAACAAGGGACATTAGGAGATTATTTTATTGACAAAGACTGTACAAGGAAAACGTCACATGTTTTACTTCTCAGGTAACCCTAAATGTAAGGAATGACACAGTGTCAGAAAGAAAAGACAAAGAGAGGGAAGAAGCAGGACATGGTGAAATAGATGTAAACAGGTAAAGCAAAGTTAGAAGCCATGGCATAAACTCAGCAGTAAAGATAATAGAGAAATTCCAGGGTTATTCTGGAGGTTATCATTTGCACCAAAATACACAGATGGTTGCTGTTGTTTAGCCGCTAAGTCATGTCCAACTCTTTGCGACCCCATGGACTGTAGCCCACCAGGCTCCTCTCCCCATAGGAAGTGGGTTGCCATTTCCTCCTCCAGGGAACCTTCCCTATCCAGGGACCAAACCCATGTCTCCTGCATTGGCAGGAGAATTCTTTATCGCTGAGCCACCAAGAAAGCCCTAAAATACACAGGGGAAATTCAATTATTTTTAACTTGTTATTATAGGGTAAAATAAATTATAGCATTATTTTCATTCTACTCATATTGTGGTTCTGATCATGTTTACGACTCAGTTTCAGAGTCTTGGAAAGAGAGCTGATTCTCTTAACTAAGTAAGAATGAACATTTTAAGAAGTATAGCTTGTAAATAAATTTTAAAAAAACAACTATAAAGTGGTGGAAAGGAATTTGTTGTATAAGTTAGGCAATAAGAAAACAAAGTGTCACAAAAAGATGAAGCTGCAAACTCCCCTTCAGGTAAAAGCCGTAGGTAAGGAATCACTGACATACAACATGACCAGTCAATGTCTTGGATAAAATACAATATTTACAAGTTACAATTTATATAAAATGAACCAAGAGCCATATCATTTGGATCAATGCTTACCATAATTTGCAATTAAATGGATAGCTCGATGATGCCCCATCTCCTGGAGGATCTGTAAAAGGTCACCGATGGTCTTGTTTTTCTGAGCCCAGGACCAAAGCAATTCTCTTGTTCCACTTTTACCTTGGTCTACATATTTTTCAATGTGACGAACATCCAGCCAGCTGCTTGAAAGCCGCTCCGCTGTGGAAATTGTAATAGGAAGAACCAAAGAATAGTTTACTTTCAATGGAGTCCCAGGTATATCATATTACCTTTTATTTACATTTTCGTTTTGAACTAATTTTAGCATGTACTCCTTTAACTTCCCCTAATGTTAAGACCTTACACAACCACAGTACAATGATCAGACCCAGTGGTTACTAAGCTGCAAGTGAAAGTGAAAAGTCACTCAATCATGTCCAACTCTTTGCGACCCCATGGACTATACAGTCCATGAAATTCTCCAGGCCAGAATACTGGAGTGGGTAGCCCTTTCCTTCTCCAGAGGATCTTCCCAACCCAGGGATCGAACCCAGGTCTCCCGCATTGCAGCAGATTCTTTACCAGCTGAGCCACAAGGGAAGCCTAAGCTGCAAACCTCATTCTAATTTCACCCATCTTTCTATTGATGTCTTTTTTCTGTTCTAAGATCCTATCCAGTTTCTCACATTTCAATTACTCGTTATTTCTCCTTAATTTCCACTAATCTAATGTTCCTCAATCTTTCCTTGTTTTTCAGACAGTGAAATACTTGTATCCTTCTCTGTGCATAATATCAAGAGGTTCGTGATCCCCATGTCTTATTGCTGCTTATATTAATCTTGATCCCCTGGCTAAGGTAGTGTCTCAGGTTTCTCCACTATAAAATTATTATTATTTTAAACTAATAACTATGTTTGGGGAGATACTGGAGACTATGGAAATATCTTGCTTCTCAGATTTTGCCTACAAATATTTGCAACTATCAGTGGTTCTTATTAATCATAATCATTACTGCAGGATTTGCTTAATGGTCTTCTTCTATTTCATGCTTTTCCATCTATGTTCATTAACTGGTAATTCTGTAAGAAAGTGTTGTCTCTTCCTCCCCATTTATTTAGGTAATTAATTTATCTTTATCAGTGTGGACTCATGAATATTTATTTTATTCTACAAGTTAAAATCCAATACTATCATTATTTATTTTGCTACTAAAATTGCTCCAGCTTTGTCCATTCAGTTAGGTTTCTGCATTCTTCTGACAAGCCCTGTCATTTTGGGAACAGTTCCTTATTTTCTGGCTATACAAGTTGCTCCAGGTTCATTCTGCTTTTTTTCTCCTCCAGTCTTCAAGATAATTACTTTTCCCAAGAGTCCCAGTTCCTTTTCGTGGATAATGGTATTTAGAAAGCAATAACTAGATGCTAGAGGTATTCCCTGTTGCTAGGAAAGTTATGACCAACCTAGACAGCATATTAAAAAGGAGAGACATTACTTTGTCAACAAAGGTCCGTCTAGTCAGGGCTATGGTTTTTCCAGTGGTCATGTATCGGTGTGAGAGTTGGACTCTAAAGAAAGTTGAGCACCAAAGAATTGATGCTTTTGAACTGTGGTGGTGGAGAAGACGCTTGAGAGTCCCTTGGACTGCAAGGAGATCCAACCAGTCCATCCTAAAGGAGATCAGTCCTGGGTGTTCATTGGAAGGACTGATGTTGAAGCTGAAACTCCAATACTTTGGCCACCTCATGCGAAGAGCTGACTCATTGGAAAAGACCCTGATGCTGGAAAAGATTGAGGGCAGGAGGAGAAGGGGACGACAGAGAATAAGATGGTTGGATGGCATCGCCGACTCAATGGACATGGGTTTGGGTGGACTCCGGGAGTTGGTGATGGACAGGGAGGCCTGGTGTGCTGCGGTTCATGGCGTCACAAGAGTCAGACACGACTGAGCGACTGAACTGAACTGAACTGAGGTCCTTCAAGCAGACAGAGCTGGGAAACACATACATGTAGGTTCTCTCACCCATACATCTGTATTTTTCTATCGGTACACATATGAAAAGCCATGATTTTCTACTGATTCCTTTGGTCCAAGTCAATACCATACGGCACATTTTAGTCCTGTCTCATGTATAGTTTTCATTTTCACACAGTGAGAAACTGCTCTCATTATCTACAATATATTTACTTGTTTGTTCCCTTCTACTATGTACAGAAAGTACTTTCAGAATGGCTAACCTAAATCCCCGTGAAGAACAGATTAGCTAACCAAATTACAGCATTTGTGTACACTTGTTTTTGTCCTCAGCTTGAGTATTCTGGGAAGAGTGTGTTTTCCAAGGTTACTTAGGTTAGTTCTTTTCTTTCTCATTTTCTTCAGTGTGGTCACTGATAATATATCACTAGTTCAGTTCATTTGCTGAAACTTTTATGAAATGCTGTTTTAAATTTTTATTCTAGATTGTCTTGCTGAACATGTTTGAACAATTAAAAGTTATTATCTGGGTAGGGTCTGAGTAGGGTCAGGGAAATATGTTCTGCTGGATAATAAGATTTTAATTACTCTAAAACAGTCTCTATGACTTTTTTAGGGTCCCATATAAATATCTTAAATGAAAGTATATGACTTTTTCAAAAAAGTTTTATTGGAGTATAGTTGATTTAGTATGACTTTTTATGGCACTGTATAAAAGGATTCTTTGGGTAAAAAATTATACAACCTTTCTACATAAATTCCAAATTTTAAAGTGTATTTTAAGGCAAAGGAGTGGGGAAATCAAGCAAATGACAGGTGGAAAGGTAGCTTTCTCGTCCCTGGGACAGTACTCACAGGTTAGTCCAACCATCTTGAGTACTGAAATGAACAATGTGTTTGAGGGCCAGTGATGGTAAGGGCAGCAACCTTCATACCTTTATCCTCCAGAGAGTCTTAAAACTCCAGGAAGTCAGATACAGGTCTATAGGTCAAAATCCAACTGCCACCTGAAGGTGGTCATGGGGAAGCCCAACACCTCACCATAACTGGCTGTGGGAATCAGCCCCCTCTCCCTCTGACACACGCAAATTTGGAAGCTGCCCTCCAGTAGTAACAGAGGCAACCTCACTGAAGGACTCACTCAGCCACCAAAGACGTTCTCCAAAGGCTGATGTCCTTTTAAAAGGTGAACAGTCTCTCAGCTCTGAGCAGAGCAGTAAGCCCGAGGTGACTATCTTTTTGTTCAGTCTGCTTCAGACTCCACAGGTTTTAAAAATTTCTTAAGGAACTATGGGGTCGTAAAGAGTTGGACACGACTGAGCGACTGAACAGAACTGACTGAACACCAGTTACAGTATTTGAATCGAGACATCAGAAAGGTAAATTCTGTGTACTATGGCATCCCTCTCGCATGTTTTCAGTCCGACGCGGGTTTGCAGGACTGTTAATTTCCTTCAGTTTTAAGTTTCTGCTGAGATTATAAGCAAATCCTGAAAGCTGAAAGAGATCACAATATGATACCACTGTGCTGTGCTAAGTCACTTCAGTTGTGTCTGACTCCTTGGGACCCCATGGACTGTAGCCCACCAAGCTCTTCTGTCCATGAGATTCTCCAGGCAAGAATACTGGAGTGGGTTGCCACCCCCTCCTCCAGGGGATCCTCCTGACCCAGCGTCTCTTATGCCTCCTGCATTGGCAGGCGGGTTTGTTACCACTAATGCCACGTGGGAAGTCCTAAATGATACCACTGCTATCCCTCTCTCTGAGAAAACAAAGCAGATCTGGTAGATAGCCCTAGTGCCCACCAGTACTTCCAGCTTCAATTGCATCAGAGGACAAGATTTTCCTGCTCTGGGTTGCTGGTTATGCCTGTGTGTCTCTTCCAGCCAGAAACACTGAAGAGCCAGGGTGCAATTCTCCAGGGTCCCAGCCCCGCCACAGCAACGGCAGAAGCACTTGTCCAGAAAGCAGTGCCCTGAGATGCTGCACTGCCGCAGTGGGCACTGGCTACGGACACATGTCCTGGACTCCCAGTGCTCTTCCCACAAGCAAACAGGAAGCTTCTCGTAGGTTAACCACTGAGACTTAGCTGCTGCGCTTTTTTTTTTTTTTAACTGCAGTATAATTTAGACTAACCCAACTAATACAAACAAAGTTCTTACCTTGAATGTTTTATTTCGGTCACATCTTATACCCGAAATGAGTGAAAGGAAGTGAGCACGATCAAACAAGGGAAGATAAAGTTGAAACATTCAATCTGAATGCATGCATGCTTCCGCTTAAGTGCTGGGGTGGGAGGGGAAGAGTTACTACAAAATATCTAACATCATTCATTTAGTTAGAACATCTTGCCCTGCTTCCATATTTTAGGTTCTGGCAAGAACATCTTCCTTTCACATCTCTTTGAACAGATGATGTCTCATGAAGAAGCAGGGACTATCCAAACGCCAATATATGTTTGAGACAAAATATCACTAAAAAAAATAGAAAGGTACCTTCAAAGCAAAATATTTGGCAAGACAGCTAACTCTATTTTAATATATTTTTAGATGATGTCATTTGTCTATTTGATTGAGACAAAATTTTATGAACATTTGTGCTTCAGTCACTAAGTCGTGTCCGACTCTTTGTAACCCCATGGACTGCAGCACACCAGGCTTCCCTGTGCTTCACTGTCTCCTGGAGTTTGCTCAAACTCATGTCCATTGAGTCAGTGATGCCAACCAGCCATCTCATCCTCTGTAGCCCCCTCTCCTCTTGTCCTCAATCCTTCCAGCATCAGGGTCTTTTCCAATGAGTCAGTTCATCACATGGCCAAAGTACTGGAGCTTCAGCTTCAGCATCAGTCTTTCCAGTGAATATTCAGGTTGATTTCCTATAGGACTGACTAGTTTGATCTCCTCACTGTCCAAGGGACTCTCAACAGTCTTCTCCAGTATCACAATTAGAAAACATTGATTCTTTGGTGCTCAGCCTTCTTTATGGTCCAACTCTCACATCTCACAACTCACTCATCACATGAACACTTCAACTCTTTCTAAAAGTTCCTAGAAGTAATACCACAAATCAGTGTCATTCAAACATCTGGTGAGCATCCACTGACTGTCAGCACTGCAGTGCACGTAGCAAGTGTGAGTGGAGCGTGAAGACAGGTTCCTAACTAAAGATGGGGCATCGTGGGCTCCCTTGAGGAGCGGTTTCCAGAGCCTGAGTCAAGATTAAAACTTTGAGTATTTCTAAAGAGATGCCAATTCTTAAGGAATAACTGGATAGAGTATACTACCGTGGAGAGAAAAAAAAAATCACTCAAGTTCCAATTTGAAAACAAGACCAAAGAATAACCTCTGAGCCCCACGGACTATACTCTCTTTTAATGAGAAAAGTCACCAGTTCAGACATCATTGTGGCCCAGTGAATATATGTAGGAACGTGTGGGTTTAGTGACGGTTCTGCCACCAACCTACAGTTCAACTCCAGACAAGTCACAGTCTCATTGAGCAATCTCAAATTTGTCATCAGTTAATGTCCTTTGACAAACAGTCTCTCCCCAAAACAGATAGCACAATTGGTTGTTCTTCACTGGCCTGCTGATTTTTTAAAAATTACTTTTATGTATTCATTCGGCTACACATAATCTTAACTGTAGCAGGATCTTCAGTCTTCGCTGCATGTGGGATACAAATCCTTAGTTGTGGCACAGGGGATCTAGTTCCTTGGCCAGGGATCGAACCCCGGTCCTCTGCTTTGGGAGCATAGAAACTTAGCCTCTGGACCACCAGGGAAGTCCCTGGCCTGACTTATATAAGCACGGACTTTAAAACACTTTCAGTCTTTAAAACAATTCCCAGTCTCCAAATTAACATTCCAAAAAGGGAATGCTAAATATCAAATTTCAGCAAAAGAAAAGTTTAGATTTCCACTTTGTCTATTAGTAAATCAACCGGCTAACATTCATAGGAATCAGGCATAATGCACCAAGTGTGGTTTAGTCTCTGTCATTGTCTGACTCTTACGACCCCCATGGAGTAGCCCACCAGGCTCCTCTGTCCATGGGATTCTCCAGGCAAGAATACTGGAGTGGGTTGCCATTTCCTCCTCCAGGGGATCTTCCTGACCCAGGGATCGAGCCCAGGTCTGCTGCATTGTAGGCAGTCTCCTTACTGACTGAGCCACCAGGGAAGCCTCTAAGGTACCACAAAAATTAACAATATTTATATACCAGACAGCAGGACTTAATTTTTCCTTACTAAAACAGTTCTCTTTCCACTTCAGCTGTGTGAGATAAGACCTACACACAACTTCTCAGGGGTGAAGAAAGAAGATGCCCGTGCTGGTTGTCGCAGCCAGGGAAGGAAGAAGCAGGAGGTCCTGGGACATCAGCTCACTTTGCAACAGTTGGGGGATTAAGGCCTCTCAGATGGAGAACTGCTCCAGAAATGAAGAAAAGGACATGAGGGGCCAAGAGGAGACCAGTATGCTTGCAGGAGAGGGTTCACGTTAAAGACAGGGTGCGTAAGCTCCATGAAGTCCATGTTACCTTCGTGGGAATGTGCTTAGCACATAGTACACGTCCAGGTCATATTTGCTGAATGACAGACAGAGGCCCTGAGTGTCAGTGTACCTTAAAACTTTATCCTTAAAGTAAATGGGACAAATCTAAGATTCCTGAGGAGGCGATGAGGAGATGAAAGCTTTAGTTTTCAGAAGACCCATCTGGTGGCAATAGCAGCAGGAGTCTCATAGACAGTATTTGCACATAAAAAGGTATAAACTTTTTATAGCTCACAATTCTCACAGTAGGAAAGCAACAGTTTATAGCTATTAAGGAAATCTGGAGTTAACTTTTCAAGTTCCAGGGCATGTCAGCTTTCCCACATAATTCTATTACCCATTTTTCTTTCCGTTAATTTCTGGATTTCCTTTTTAAAAGTGCAAGAGGCCATGATTCCCTCAAGTTGAGATTTAGCTGAAGGGTGAATGAACAGATGCCAAATGCGCTGAGGTTCTTACAGTTCCCTAACACTGACCTGGGGCAAAGGTTTCTGAGTTTGCATTAAGTCTAAGGAAAGCTAAAGGTGTTTTTCTAACAGTAAATAGCTGACAGTGTTGAAACTGACCCAGCTCAGTGAAAATGGATCCTGAAAGCATGGGTTGCTTCCAGGACTGGAAATGAAATGCATTCTCTTTCTGTAAATGGTGATTCATGGCATAACCTTAATAGCTTTTCTCCAGTGATGACACATTGGGAATAGAAACACTACTAAAAGAATATTATTAACATCCATAAAATGCATAATTCATTTAAATCAAATTCTGCAAGACAACATTAATTTGATGTGACAGGAATGCAAATTCTTTAATTAATTTATTTCTTTAAAACCTTTTTATTTTGTATAGGGGATTGACTCCCTGGTGGCTCAGGTGGCAAAGAATCTGCCTGCAATGCAGGCAACCTAAATTCAATCTGTGGGTCGGGAAGATTACCTGGAGAAGGGAATGGCAACCCACTCTGGTATTCTTGGCTCGAGAATTCCATAGACAGAGGAGCCTGTCAGGCTACAGTCCATGCGGTCTCAAAGAGTTGGACAACTGAACAACTACACTTTTTCAGAGCCGATTAACGATGTTGTAATAGTTTCAGGTAAAAAACCGAAGGGACTCAGACATACATATACATGTACCCAAGAATACAAATTCTTGATTCCTGTTATGTTCTTCAATATGCAAAGTCTTCTCTAGTCCTTCCTTACTTGTTCCAGAACATAGAAATTTATTTATTTAAACAGTCCTAAACAAAGAGTGAGTTTCTCAATGACCACAGTGTTGTGAAAGTGAAAAGCATTCTAAATAAAAAGATATATTTGGAAAAATATGCTGTAGTTAAACACTGTTTTAAATCATTTTTTGCAAGGCATTTTTTTTTGGTTGAAAGTCATCTTTGCATAATAAAAGCCAAAAAGTACCTGAGAAGTCCAGAAAGAAATTAATCTGAAGATACTAATAGCTTAATTATTCAGTGCTCAAAGGTCGTCGGGGCTCTGTTTTGAAAGGGCAGAACTATCTAGGAGTGCTAACCGCTGGGGAATTCAGCTGCAGAAATCACTCTCCACATGCAAATATGTCTCTGAAGGGGTTTTTTAGAATAATGCAACATACCCTATTTGGAATCTTTGTATTTGCATATAACCACATGCCAAAACCCCTAGGAAATTATCTACATTCTTGCAAAGTTTGTTTTGAGATAACAAAATGGGAAAAGGAAAAGATGTCTTTTTTTCTTTTTTTTCCCACTAGCACACAAACAAATTGGAGAAGGAAATGGCAACCCACTCCAGTATTCTTGCCTGGAGAATCCCATGGACGGAAGAGCCTGGTGGGCTACAGTCCACGGGGGTTGCAAAGAGTCGGACACAACTGAGCGAACAGTCTAGTCTAGTCTAGTCTAGCACACAAACAAACTAGGCAAAAAAAAAAAAAAGTCTTTAAGATTGAAATGATATTTTTAATTCCTCCCAAAAGCAAAACAAAACTCAAAAGCATTAAGTGAGCTTGACTCCCCTTACCAGACCATAGCATTAACACCTACTAACTCATACATTTTACAAGAAACAATACTTGTCCATACTTAAGCTTATATGTACTTTTTCCTACTTGAGTAGGACTTATATTTCATAAATGGGAAGACCTATGCATGAGGGATCAGTCCATCTGTCCTGATCTCTCAATCCCCGACCAGGGAAGGATCTAACATTAATGACTTCGGGGAGATAATTGAAGAACATTTCACCTTCAATAGCAGTGTTTCTGCCTGGAACTCAGAAGCTGTATCCTTCCACACTCAGGTAATGATCAGTATGATTTTCCTATACTTCCTTCTTGTTAAAATTTATAGATCTATATTGGTCTGTTGTCTATGTTAAATTGGGACCATGACATTGTATCTAGTATAATGCTTTGTTTAAGATTCTGCCCAACAAGGTTTTGGATGTTTAACACACATTGTTTAATTCATTCAATCAACAGATATTTACTGAAATGTCTTCTCTATACCAGGTACAATAGTAGATGCTCGAGAAGTAAGCAGGAAACAAAGCAAACAAAAAATCCCTGCCCTCATAAAGCTTATTTCTAGATGGACAATAAACAAAGAAATATATGTATGTATATGCATATATATAAAGTATACAAGGAATGATAAGTGATATAGAGAAAAACAGCAGTAAAGGAGCATAAGGGAGCATGTATGAATTTTAAAAGCATAGTCAGTTCATCATAAAAACATAATAGTTCATCAAAATCCATGAAGGATGTGAAGAAGGAAGACTCAAGGTTACCTATAGGAAAAAAATTCCTTGAATGTCCATGGAGGCCAATTAATTTGGAGTTGAGCAATTAAGAAGAAGGAAATGAGAAAAGCAATGTAGGGCTTTGGTGTTTACTGTGAGACGGGACTTCCCAGGTGGCACTAGTGGTAAAGAACTTGCCTGCCAATGGAGGAGACATTCGAGATGTGGATTCAGTCTCTGGGTTGGGAAGATCCCCTGGAGGAGGGCATGGCAACCCACTCCAGTATTCTTGCCTGGAAAATCCCATGGACAGGGAAGCCTAGCAGGCTACAGTCCATAGGGTCGCACAGAGTTGGACACCACTAAAGCAACTTAGCATGCATGCATGCTAAGGGAAGCTTAGCATGAGATGGGAAGCTACTGGAAGGTTCTTAACAGGATAATGGTATAAGACACTTTGGGCTTCCTGGGAGGCTCAGCGGTAAAGAATCCACCTGCAATGCAGGAGCCGTAGGATATGCAGGTTCGATCCCTGGGTCAGGAAGTTCCCCTGGAGGAGGGCATGGCAACCCACTCCAGTATTCTTGCCTGGAAAATTCCATGGACAGAGGAGCGTGGTGGGCTACACTCCATAGGGTCATAAAAAGTCAGTTATGACTGAAGTGACAGTGCACGCACGCACACACACACGACAGTTCACATGTTTAACAGGCTTACTGGCTGCCATGTTGAAAAGAAACTCAAGGGGCTTCCCTGGTGGCACAGTGGCTAAGAATTCACCTGCCAAGACAGGGAACTTTGATCCTGCCAGTGCAGGTTTGATCCCTGATCTGGAAAGATTCCACATGTTGGAGCAGCTAAGCCCCCATGCCACAACTATTGAAGCCTGTGTTCTACAGTCCACAAGCTGCAACTACTGAGCTTGCAAGCTGCAATGACTGAAGCTCAGGCACCTAGAACCCATGCTCTGCAACAAAAGAAGCCACCACAACGAGAAGCCGGCGCGCCACAGCCAAGAGTAGTGCCCACTTGCCGCAACTCTAGACACGTAGCACAGCCAAAAATAAGTAAATGATTAATTGATTTTTAAAAAGAAATAAAGAAACTCGAGGTGAGGCAGGGTGACTAACTAGGAGCCCAATTAGGAAACTGCTGAATTATCCAGGTGATATCTGATGGTGGTTTGGCCCAGGATGGCTGTGGTGGCAGAGATAATAAGAAGTGGTCAGATAATTAGATAGATCCTGAAGGCAGAGTCAATGGCATTTACTGAGAGACAGGAAGTGGTTTGTGAGAGAAAGCAAGAAGTCACAGAAGACTAGACTTTTGGCCACAACAAACGAAGGATGGGGTTGCCATTGAGATGGGGAAAAACTGTGAAGGAGTGGAACACTTCTGGACTGTTGTGGTGAAGACTGTCAAGTAGGCAAGTAGATGGATGGTGCTGATGTTCAAGACAGAGACCCGGGCAAGAGATCTGGGAGCTATCAGCACATAGATGGTACTGACAAAGACAGTGGGTAGGATAGATAAACAGCAGAGAAGAGGCCCATGGACTGATCCCAGTGGTATTCTAAGAGAACAGGACAGAGCATACGAGGTGAGAAGAAAAGGAAGAGAGTGTAGTGTTCTAGAAGTAAAGTAAAGCTTTCAGGAGCAAGGAGTGCTCAAATGTGTCAGGTAAGATGAAGACTGAGAACTGACCGCTGGATTGAGCCACAGTGACCTTGGACAAGGGGAACGTTAATGGAGCAGTGGGGTAGTGAGGAGAAGACCCGATTGGAGCAGGTTTAAGGGAGGATGGAGAAACTGGAGTAGAAAGAGCCCTTTTGAGGAATTTTACCATAAAGGGGAAAAGAGAAAGAGGTGGCAACTTAAAAGTCTGATCTGGACAGAACACTGTAAGATGTGAGAAATGATATAGTGGGCAAAGAACATGGGTTCTACTCCACCTTCAGGGAGGGGAAGCTTAACTTTCTATTTCTTAAGTTGGGCCACACAGTGACTTCCTTCCAAAGAGCATAACATGGAAAGGGGGTGGGGCAGGGTGTCGAAACCTGACAGACTCTATTCTAGCCATGGTTAACATCCACAGTGATTAGTCCTGTAAACAGTGTGCGCCCCTGGTATGATGTAATAAAAAGGGCACTCTACCTCTTGTGGTCTGCCCTTCCCCGAAATCCACAATCTCAGTCTAGTCATGAGAACAATATCAGACAAATCTTAGTTGAGGGACATTCTTCAAAACAGTAGACCAGTCCTGACCAGTAGTGACCAGTACTCCTCAAAACTGTCAAGGTCATCAAAAACTAGAAAAGTCTGAAAAATTATCACTGCCAAAAGCCTCCAAAGGAGACACGATAACCAAATGAAATGTGATATACTGGGTGGGATTCTGGAAAACAAAAGAGACTTTAGGTAAAAACGAAGGAAATCTGAATAAAGAATGAATGCAATTTAATAATAGTGTATCAATAGTGGAACAAATGTACCATACTAATGTCAGATGCTAATAACAGGGGAAACTGGGTGCAGAGTATATGGGAAGGAAAGAATATATGAGAACTCTTTGTGCTATCTTCTAAATTTTTCTGTAAACTCAAAATTGCTCTAAGCAATAAAGTCTATTTAAAATAAAAAAAAACAACATAAACTCTGGAATCTGACCATCTGGTTAGAATCCTAGTCTGCAACTCATTAGACTATGATTTGAGGTACATGCTAAGTCGTTTCAGTCATGTCTGACCCTTTGCAAACGGCATGGACTATTGCCCACCAGGGTCCTCTGTCCACGAGATTTTCCAGGCAAGAATACTGGAGTGGGTTGCCGTTTCCTTCTCCAGAGGATCTTCCGAACCCAGGGATTGAACTCGTGTCTCTTACATCTTTTGCATTGGCAAGAGGGTTCTTTACCACTAGCACCACCTGGGAAATCCCTGATTTGAGGTAAATTACCTAAATTCTCTGAGTCGGTTTTCCTGTCTATAAAATGGAAATAGGACGAGTACCTGGATGATACCTCTCAGATATGAGTACCTGAGAGCTTTTGTGATAAATAATGAAATAACCAGGTAAAGTGCTTAGCCCAGAGTCTCTGGCAAATAGTAAGCACTCAATAGGGGCTTCCCAGGTGGCTCAGCAGAAAAGAATTCCTGAGTCAGGAAGTGCCTCTAGAGTAGGCAATGGCAACCCACTCCTCGTATTCTTGCCTGGAAAAATCCCATTGACAGAGGAGCATGGCAGGCTATAGTCCATGGTGTCGGAGTCCAACATGACTGAGTAGTCGATTGAATATGCATGCACAAGCACTCAATAGATGGTGGCAACTATTAGTATCATTATTATTGCTTTAAATCTTTACTAAATATTCAAATGCACATTTAATGTGATTTTACAGTTAATTTGTTTTAAACAGATTAATAATAATTTCTATGGGAATTTTCTTTTCTTTGTTGAGAAGAGGAAAGTTGAATATAACCTATTACACAGTATCTATAAGAAAGAAGGGTTTCTCTCATTGTACCATAAGTGTTGAGAGGTTTTACAAAGTAAGCTGCTCCAAACAATTTAAACACTAGTTCCATGTAATGTGATGAAATCAGTTGTCACCAGAGGCTCTGCCTATATGTTATGCTGTCTTTGAGTAGTGTAAGATAAATGGCATTTTTTTTTGGCATTTTCTAAATTGGGTTCCTCCTTTCATTACAAAGCCATAACATCACCAACATCAACCAGAGAATAAATTATCTTGTGATTACACTATTTTAATCACAATGAAGTAAAAGTGATTTAAAGATTAATGTGTAGGATGTGTTTAAAAATGGAAAGAATTAAGTGGAGTAGTGAAAGACTACAGTAAAATAACTGCTATATTAAGATACTATTAAAGAAGAGAATTTGGCCTAAGCAAATGACTCCCAAACCAGACTGTGCATCAGATTCACCCTGGGGCTTGGCAGAAAACAGAAAGAAGCTGAACTTATGCAGGGGTGGAACCTGGGCATCTGCAGCTTTGAAAGACTTTGCAAGTGATTCCCATTTGTCAACGTCCAGTCTACCTTATCAGTAAACACTGATCATATCATATAGGCCGCCATAAGATCTGCCTTTGTTGGAACTGCCTTTGTAAATACAACTTGATATTCACCATCATCAACAAACATGATCAGTTCCAGTGAGAACCAACACTTAGTTCAGTTAATCTTCCCTTTTGCTTTTCTCTTCTCTTGCCTCTCACTATTACAGTTGTTTTCTATATGGAATTTTGGACCCTCTGCATCCTCAGGCTTTCAGCTGTCCTGAGCACAAAATATACTGTCTCCTTGGGGCTTCCCTGGAGGCTCGGTGGTAGAGAATCTGCCTGCAATGCAGGAGACATGGGTTCAATCCCTTATCCAGGAGCATGGGAGCCATTTACACTGAGCCACGCGTGGCACCTACTGAAGCCCACGATCTGTTGAGCCTGCGATCTGCAACAAGAGAAGCCAGCACACCACAACTAGAGGGTAGCCCCCACTTGCTGCAACTAGAGAAAAGCCTGTGCAGCAACGAAGACTCTGCACAGCCAAAAATAAATAAATAAATAAATTATATATATAAAAGAAACTATCTCCTTGATTCAGTCCTCTGACATTCTCCCCTCTGCCCTCTAAAGTCAAGTTTTCCCTCCCTGCACCTCTCTCCTTCCTTTTTACTTTCACTGTGCCAGTGGGGACACTTGGTCTATTTAACACAGGCAGTTGCCCTCAACAGCCAGGAACCAATCCAGCCTTCCTTTCTGCTGAGCCAACAATTCATGAAGTAGCTGGTCCATGCCTAGTCTCATTTCAGAATATGGTCCAGGCAGTCAGGGGTACAGCCCCCTGCACAATGAATTATAGCTATAACAGTTTACAGTCTCCTCCTATGACAGAACAAATTTACAAAGGAACAATGGTTAGGCTACCTATAAAACAGAACCCTGACCTACAACGTGCATCAGCTAGCCCAGGAAGCCAGTGATCTATCTAGAGGAACCAGTCTGGGAGGTCAAACTACTATCAGTAGCAACTAGTCCAGGAAACCAAACAATAACCTTTACAGCAATTGGCCCCAAATGGCCAGGGCTGCATTAATAGCTGACAGTTTTCCTAATTTTTGCCCCTAATTCCAACTTACAGTCAACTGGAGACAGCCAAATATGTACCCTCATCACACATAATGTCCCACTTCTGGTGGCCTGTGTGCAGCTTCCCCATGCCAACAGCCTCCATTCGGGGCATACCTGAAGCCTTCTCTTTTGGAGCTATAGTTTCTCCACTTCTCTCGGTCAAATGCAAGCGATGGGGGCTGACTCCCTTGCTTTGAATAAATCGCCTTTGCTTGTTCTCATTTGGGTGGTCTTCATTTATTTCCACTACTAGGAAAATAGGGCTGTGTGTTTGAAATGGCTCACTGAATGGTTCTTTCATGGCAGAAGTGGCTATACTTTAGGGAGGCTGTGAGATGCAGCTGAAAGAACACAGTAATATTTGTAACCCTGAGGAAGTCATAGAGGGAAGTTGTAGGTTATCAGACTCCAAGGTCTACATGTCTTTTTTCTTTTTAATTTCAAATAGACCTTATTGTTTAGAACAGTTAAATTTACAGAAAAATTCAGAAGTGAGTATAAAGAGTCCTCATACACTTTATCCTTTCTGTCTACTCTGCTTCAAATTCTTGCTCTGCACTTTCTGGCTTTGAACTTCTTACTTTGTTGGCTTGGACTAGTTACTTAACCACCTTGCACCAGTTTCCTCAGTTGTTCAAACACTGATGATGATAGCACCTGCCTGACAGGGATATTGGAAGAGTTCATGAGACAACCCAGATAATGAATGAATATCTGAATTTCATGGGGAGGGAGAGAGAGAGAGGAGAGTGGGAGAGACAAGATTCAGCAACAGTGAGCTGAACTTCCTGAAAAGGAGCAGTGGCCTGGGGCTGAGTACTGACTGCCCCTTTTAGATGAGACATGCTCTTCCCTTGGGTTTCAAGTGGGTCTACACCAACCCACTTCCCTCATTTATGACACCTGCTCAGCTCTAACATTCTTTAACCATGGACTGAAGTAAAGACATTTTTCTCTTCCGAATTTGGTAACTCTAGGAAACCAAGGGATGCAAAAACTGCCATGCCATCATCCATTTCAAAAAGATATGGTGTGGGAGGGATCTTAACTCTCAAATGCATACTGGAAATGTCCATGGTCTCCAGAAATCAGAGTTTTCTGATTTTTTACTGCAGGGCTAGAATATAAAATTATAGACCTTATAATACCTAGAAAATCTTTATACAACTAGAAAATCAATAATGCCACATTTCATAAAGTGTGACCATATTATTCATCAACAACAAACTAAACTTTTTTCCTCCTTTGTTTTCTGCTATTTGGGGTAAGAATAATAGATAGCTATTTCAAAGAATTAAAGCTACACTGTTTTGACATATTTGTGTTTATTTTCAACTAAAATGTGACATCATGAAATATCAAATCGAACCATAAATGCAGGTATTTACAGATTTTTGTCTGAATTATTTCTGTTGATCACACTCAACGCATGGCCATAGGCCATGGCTTAACTTTCCAAAGTCTGCATAAAATGGAGTCTTGGAGGCAACTTACTAAATTCAAGAACCATTCTCTAACCTAAACCTTCATCCCACCAGATAGTGTAAATAAGCAAGGTATATTTAACTAAGAACGCTGGAAGCCACGTTAGTTACAAATAATTTTTTACTCTAGCATTTCACCTGAAATGTAATTAAGGAGAGTGCATTGAAAACACTACTTGATAAATATTTCAAAGGTATAAACATCTTCATACGAAAATTATACTCTGGTGGTCACTTTACAATGACAAGAGACATTTCACAGGCGTGTCTTTTTAAAATATTCCGAACCAGGCAATGCAGAAATCGTGGCGAAACATTAGATGGTTTCACGCGGGTGGCTGGTTTCCCCCACGGGCTCCGCTCATTTAATCTCACCCCAAGTTTTTGTGACGAAGGGGCAGCTCTGGGGTGGGTCTCGGGAGTATCTGCGTCCCTCCCAGGGCGAATGAGGAAAAGACAAGTCCGCAACAGAGCCTGGAAGGCCTCGCGGTCCCCGAGCACCCAGGGCCGGCCCGGGGCGCGGGCAGCACGTCTGACCGAGCGCGCGCGCCGCCGCCCCTCCGCGCCGCCGCCCCGCAGCCCCGCCGCCCCCGCCGCGCTCACCGAGGCCGCGCCAGCCGAGCGCGCCGTCGCAGCTGTCCAGGACCGCGCAGAACTCGCCCAGCAGCGTTGGCGGCAGGTCGAAGAGCAGAGTGTGCGACGAGAGCGCCCTGCGGGTCCCACCGCTCCCCGCCGCCCCCGCCGTCCAGGCCATGGCTGCGCCGCGGGGGACCAGGGACCGCGCCTGGGAGGGCTGCGGAGCCGTTACACAACCGCGGAAATCCTGCTAGCACGACGACAGCCGAGGAGGCCGCCCGCCCGGAGCCCGGGCCGCGCCGAGGGCGGGCCCCCCGTGACGCACAGCGCGGCTCCCCGGAGAGGCCCCAGCGGCCGCCGGGTCTGGTGAGCCGCAGGTCCCGGCTTCTCCTTTGCTGGTTGGCTTTCGGTTCCTCCGGCTTTGAGACGAGACTGAAGAGGCCAAGAAAAGAGGGAGGGGTGAGAAAGACCAGAAGCGCATTTGGCGGCAGGTCGAAGAGCAGAGTGTGCGACGAGAGCGCCCTGCGGGTCCCACCGCTCCCCGCCGCCCCCGCCGTCCAGGCCATGGCTGCGCCGCGGGGGACCAGGGACCGCGCCTGGGAGGGCTGCGGAGCCGTTACACAACCGCGGAAATCCTGCTAGCACGACGACAGCCGAGGAGGCCGCCCGCCCGGAGCCCGGGCCGCGCCGAGGGCGGGCCCCCCGTGACGCACAGCGCGGCTCCCCGGAGAGGCCCCAGCGGCCGCCCGGTCTGGTGCGCCCGGGCTCACCAGGTCCCAGCTTCTCCCTTGCTGGTTGGCTTTCGGTTCCTCCGGCTTTGAGACGAGACCGAAGAGGCCAAGAAAAGAGGGAGGGGTGAGAAAGACCAGAAGCGCGGAACTGATGGAGAGTCCGCCATCCCCTCGACCTGGCCTGGATGGATGGGAGATGATCTGTACTGACTTTTTACAAAGTTATATCTTTTGATCCTCGTCTTTGAGGAAACACTTGGAAAAACCCACAAAAATTGAAAGTGGAAAATAATCACTCATAGCCCCACTCAGCTGAGGACAAGCAGCCTCTCTAAACGTTTGGCACATTTTTCTCCGACCTTTTGCCCAAGTTAGATAAACGGGCATGTCTGAAATGATTATTGGAAAAGACGAACCTGGATACAGACAACAGAAAAACAAAAGAGAGAACGAAGTAGGATAAAATTGTGGCCGTCTTCTTCATGAAGTTGTCCATTCTCCAAACTATTTGGTTTTACTACAGTCTTTTGTCCATGGATTTTCCTGATGAAATATTGTTCGACCACTTTTTCCTTCCTCAAAATGCTTCGCAGAATTTTCCTCTAGCTTTCAACAAGGAGTTTAAGTAAAATCACGTATTGTTCTGAAGTCTTCTACCATTTTTGCTATAATATCCCACCGCAGGCATGATATGAATGCTGCGCTTAGTCGCTCAGTCGTGTCCCACTCTTTGCGACCCCATGGACTTGATACGAATGCTACTGCAAAAAAAAAAAAAAAAAGAAAGAAAAGAGCATGGAACATTGGAACATGGTGAGGAAAATCCCAGCCTGAAGGACTGAAGAGTGGGCGATGGCCATTGAAAAATTTGTTCTTGCTGTTTAGTCGCTAAGTCGTGTCCGAATCTCTGCGGCCCGCCAGTCTCCTCTGTCCATTGGATTTCCCAGGCAAGAATACTGGAGTGGGTCGCCATTTCCTTCTTCAGGGGATCTTCCCAACCCGGGTCTCCTGCACTGGCCAAGGATTTCTTTACCACTGAACCTCCACGGAAGCCGCCATTGAAAAAGATCAGCATCTGTTTGCTACCTTTCTGATTTGGTCTCTTTGGGAATGACGCTCTCTAGGGGTCAACAGTGATAATGCACCATCGTTTGGTAGCTGCCTCAATTTCAAAGTCGTTCTCAGCTAAAGTATTCCACAAAATATACTTGAAAATTGGTAATAAAATAAAATAAATATATATCGTTTGGGCAACGGTTTCTGTACCCCTTATTTCAATGTTCAAATGGCTAAAGTTTTCCTGTCAATCTGCACGCACTTAAGAAGCCCTATATTCCTTGAGGGATTACCTGAATAAACTGAGCAACAGTGGCTAGTAGAGGCAGTCAAGTATCTAGTAGTTCTTGAATTGCTGGAACCGAAGAGCCAAACTCAAATACGCCAAGGAGCCAGGAATTTACTGTGGCTCAGTGAAGCAG
Source organism: Cephalophus harveyi (assembly GCA_006410635.1). Classification (NCBI taxonomy): domain Eukaryota; kingdom Metazoa; phylum Chordata; class Mammalia; order Artiodactyla; family Bovidae; genus Cephalophus; species Cephalophus harveyi. The sequence continues at coordinate 446,103 of SJYT01055108.1, read as the reverse complement.
TCTGCAAGGCCTGCTTTGCCAGAGCGTCTGATTTACAAAGAATCAAGAATTGTACGTGAAAGCGGGATTATGGGAAATCGATATAGATTATGTGAAATGTCTTTTATTTTCAGTATTGGCAGTTAGTATTAGACCACGCTCCTTCTCTATTCCTTAAAACTGCCTTTGACTTTTGAATTTTATTTCATCAGGTTGTGTGACTACTACTCTTCGCTGTTGCTATCATCCACCGCTCTCCCCCACCTCAATTTCTCCTCCTCCTTTTTCAGTTAGATAGCTCCTGCTTACTGTAGTTTCTTTCCAATGCTAATTTCTTCTTAATCCTTGGTGATTTAAAATATATGTAGAACAGATGATAATCTCCAGTACCCTGGACTCTCAGTTCCTTCATATGTCTTCTCCCTCAGTAATTTTCTCCTTCACGCTATTTCAGCCACTTACTCATCCCCTAGAACTTGTCATTATCAATAATTGCACCATGTCTGTAAATTCTACTTCAAGAATCTATTCTCTGATTACATCTCCTATCCTGTAGTACTCTGACCCCAACAATCCCTACCCGCACCAGAATACCAAATCCAATATCTTGCCACCTCTTCTCTGGCCCCACCCTCTTGATGTTCTCACCTTTCTCTTTATCCATAAAGTTCACACTCAATTATTATAGTCCCTCCCTTGCACATGCTCTCTCTACTCTTACTCCCCCGTCACTTTGTTGAACTCCCTTGGCAAATCTAGCATCCCGATTGAATCCAATTTACCAATTTGGGGCTCTACCCATACACCTGATGGAGAAGGCAATGGCAACCCACCCCAGTACTCTTGCCTGGAAAATCCCATGGATGGAGGAGCCTGGTAGGCTGAAGTCCATGGGGTCGCTAAGAGTTGGACACAACTGAGCAACTTCACTTTCACTTTTCACTTTCCTGCATTGGAGAAGGAAATGGCAACCCACTCCAGTGCTCTTGCCTGGAGAATCCCAGGGATGGGGGAGCCTGGTGGGCTACCGTCTATGGGCTCGTACAGAGTCAGACACGACTGAAGCAACTTAGCAGCAGCAGCAACATACACCTGAATGTAGCTGGAAGGGGGAGGGGCAATAAAAACCCTATTAGTTGGACACAATTTAAAATCAAAGCCTTGGCCCTCATGTGGGTTCTTTATGCTGCCAGGCAGTCACATCTGTGCTTTTATTTTACTCTGATGAACTCCTTGGCAATCGGTTTATGCCATCTCTCTTCTCAATCCCATCACTTTCTCTCCCATCCTCATGCTCAACTAATGAGCTTGAGAGCACTGATGCATCAGGAGAAAACTTCCGTAGAATCTCATTACCACATACCTACCTACCTACCAGCATCTGTAGCAATATACATTCCCCTCTCCCAACCTTTTTCATGGATTAATTATCTAGGTCCCTAAATCTAATCCCTTCACTTGGGCAATAGATCCTATCTCCTCTCCTGTACTCCTAGACATTAAAGACAGCTGTTCTCGTGATCTACAAAATCAGCAATTTCTCACTGTTTACTGGATCAACTCTGTGCTTGTGCTTAGTTGCTCAGTCTGTGCAACCCTATGGACTGTAGCCTGCCAAGCTCCTCTGTCCGTAGGGATTCTCTAGGCAAGAGTCTTGGAGTGGCTTGTCATGCCCTCCTTCAGAAGATCTTCCCAACCCAGGAATCCAACCTGGATCTCCTGCATTGCAGGTGGATTCTTTACCTTCTGAGCCACCAGGGAAGCCCAAAAATACTCGAGTGGGTAGCCTATCCCTTCTTCAGGGGATCTTCCTGATTCAGGAATTAAAACAGGATCTCCTGCATTGCAGGCATATTCTTTACCAGCTGAGCTACCAGGGAAGCCCTATCCATTGTTTATATGTACCACAACTTCTTTATCCATTGTATATATATGTACCAATTCTTTATCGATTCATCTGCTAATGGACATATTGGTTGCTTCCATGTTCTCTTAACTCTTAATGTCAGAGCACCCAGGGCTCAGTCCATAGTTCTCTGTATTGACACCCACTCCCTTGGTGAGCTCAGCCAGTTCGGAGGCATTAAATACCAACTATCTACCCAGGTCTGCCAAATGTACTTGTTTAGCCTAGACCTCTCTCTTGGACTTCAGACTCAGGTCCAGAACTGAATCCTCAATCATGCCTCCTGAACCTACCTTTCTATACTGTTCCTCATCTAGATTACACCATCCTTCCAGTTGCTTGAACCAAAAACTATAGAGTCATCCTTGGCTCCTCTGTTTCTTCACAGCCCATGTTCAGTCGACCAGCAGATCCTGTTGACTCAATTCAGAATATATATTTTTTCCACTTTCAAAACTGCCACCCTGGTTTGAGCCATCATGATGTCTTGTCCAGATCACTGTAGTTGTCTCCTAACTGAAAGTAGTTTTCACTGTCGCTTCCTGCAGGCTTTCCTCAACACTGCAGCCAGCCTGATCCTTTTAAATCAAATCTGATGATGTCTCTCCTCTGTTCAGAAGCCAACAATGGCTTCTAATTTTGGTCAGAAGAAAAGTCAGACTCTTCCTATGAGCTACATTCTCTCTCCCACTCCCCCTCCACCCTGTTACCCTGTGAGCATGTGTCCCTGTTCATTCTACATAGCCACACTGATTCCTGGCTGGTCCTTGAACACAGCAGGCAGAATCCCGCATTAGAGCCCTTTGTAACTTGCTATTCTCTTGCCTGGTATACTCTTCCCATATTCTTCCGGTCTACCCTGACCTCCGTATTTAAAATTGCTTTGGTCCTTGTACTTAGATTTAGGCTGGCATGTGACTGGAACTGGCAACAATTTATGGCATGGGGGACCGAAATCTCATTCAGATTTCTCTCTCTCGACCGCTCTTGACCTGAAATAAGAACAGGTGGCAGCTCTGGTTGTCTCTGGAACCATTTTGCAACCACACAGAGATAGAGTGATGTTAGTCCTAGGGATGATGGTCTGGTGAGAGAATGATCTTAATAAGGTCATTAACCAGCTCATTTGTTCTATGCCTGGAGAATGTCCTGCTCATGGACTTATATGACATAAATTCCCTTATTAGATTACTTTTTACACCAGGGACCTTGTCATTTGCAGCTAAATGCATCCTAATTGATTCACTGAACAGACATTCGGTAATACTTCCTGATTTTGCTGAAGCCCTGTAAAACCTCTAACCTCTATGCAAAACTGGAGCTCAAATGGACATACGCAGCTATATCTGTGGAATGTGAGATGAGCATGAAACTGGATTGCAGAGAGAGACAACTGAGCCCCTGAGAGAAAGTGAATGTTAGTGGAGAAAGATTCTGGCAGTAGGGGTGGAAGTAACGTGAAGTCCTAGACGTGCATGTGACATCCAGGCAGACCCAGACCCACTGCCAGCATACATGCTTTCTAGTGAAGAGAGGGCTGTGGTGAAACCTCTGAACTGCTTCACACTGTGACCAAGCCCTTTGCCATAGAATGCTGTCCAACTCCACCCTCTCCCTCAAGTTTTGGACGTTAGAAGAAGAAAGTGTTTCCACCGCAGCTGGAGGTAAGAGAGTAATGAACTGCAAAGATGAACAGACAGAGATGCTAGGGAAACCCTGAAGGCCAGAGTGAGAGTGGCACAGATACATGGTGTTATCAGTGGTGAAGCCCCAGGTGAGCACAGGCATCAAAACCTCAGAAATCTAAAAAGAGGTGAGAGAGAAAGTAAGTGAGGCAGATAGCAGCGCTTCATATGTATGAGACAACTACCTTGGCGACAGCTATTTGCTCAGTATCTCTAGGGCTGAATGTTCAAAGGACACCCAGGCTTGTGGGTTATGGGGGATTTTCTGGTTTCAGAACCTTAAGACAAAGATCACTAATCTGTCCCATGTTTGAGCTTCATCCCATCCCTGAGCCTTATCCTAGAGGGTCATATGTGCCCCAGGGTTCAGGAATAGGGTAAACATCAGTAATGGGGTGGGAAGGTTTGTAGTGCATATTAACTTGATAATTTTAAAAAGCGGAAGTTCAGTGGTTTCTTGAGCTTTCATCAAAATGACCTTATGAAAATAACATGTAATAATTAGTCCCTCAGGTTTCTTTTTTCTCTCTCTCTCTGTATTTTTAAAGAACATTAGGCTTACATTGTCTTGTAACTCAGCCTTTTCAAAAAGTATCAAAACATTTTTCTAAAAATCTATTATTTCACAACATGATATATACTAAAATTTTAACAATTATCCTTTTGGGGTTGATAGAAAGGATTTGGGGGATTTTATTCTCTTACATTGTGTTTTCCAAACTTACTAAAGTTGGCAGGTGTTATTTCTGTGATTAGAAGCCCCTCAACTATGGAAAATAATTTCTTCCAGCACTTAAAAATATATTTATTTGTTTATTTGGCTGCACTGGGTCTTAGTTGTGGTATGAGTAATCTTTAGTTGCAGCAGATGGGATCTGGTTCCCTGACCAGGGACCAAAGCCAGACCACCTGCATTGGAAATACAGAGTCTTAGCCACTGAACCCACAAAGGGAAGTCCCTCTTCCAACACTTTTATGATTCATCCTATTTGACTATTTCATTTCAAAATCATTTTCATAGTATTTTTCATCCCAGAATATATTTCTGTAATAACTTTTGCCTAGTTACCACTAACTTCTTAAAGTCTGATTTTTAAAATTGAATAGTTTTCAGTCAAGGGATTTTCATGATAATTTCAATATTAGCTAATGTTCTATTTCTGAAACATTTATTTATCCTTAGAAGAACCTCAAACGTGAAAAAAATCTGGTGAAGGTGAAGTCGCTCAGTCGTGTCCGACTCTTTGCGACCCCGTGGACTGTAACCTACTAGGCTTCTCCGTCCATGGGATTCTCCAGGCAAGAATACTGGAGTGGGTTGCCATTTCCTTCTCCAAAAAAAAATCTGAGGTCATGGCAAAATTTTTTCACTTGCAGTAAAATATCTGCTCAGATTGTTTGCAATCTGAGACTGGAAAAGGGCTTAGAGATCCTAACCCAACTCCTGCAAAACAGCTGCGGGGTGTAAGAACCCTGGAGGCTATTTGTTGAAAAAATGCCTCCCGCCCCAGCCTCATTAGAGATTTCCAAAATTTCCTTGTCAAGTTACAGCATAAATCTTGTTTATTTTCCCCACTCTAGAGGTGGTTCCCTTTTCCTTGCTGTCCCCTTAGTGAATCCCTTTATGAAGTCTGTTTGAGCTGGCATTTAGTACCACAGACTATGTCATTTAAATAACAGAAATTTTATTTTCTCACAGCTACACAGGCTACAAGTTCAAGATCAAGGTGTCCGAGGGGTTCAGTTTCTGGTAAGAGTGCTCCTCCTGGCTTATAGAAAGCCTTTGCTGGGCTCTTGCTTATACACAGAGAGGAAGAGGAAAGGGGAGAGAGATGACATTCTGGTGTCACCTCGTAGAAAGACACTAATTTATCTGATCAGGATCCCACCCTATATGACTGATAGTATAACTGGGCCATCTTGGGCCTGTTCAGTTCCTCCTGTCCTTCCACTGACCCTACCTAGGGCTGTACTGTGTAGTGAATCTCTTTTCTGCCATCAAGAGTTTTGTAGTTAATAGATATTGTTTAGTGATCATTAGGTCCAGATGGCCTCTATGCTCTGTTAGTCTCCAAACAATGATGAGGACTGTTGCTGACTTATTTTCTGTGCCCACAAGACTAGTTACCTGTTTATAAATCTTGATTTATGAGTTCACGTGCTGTTTCCAAGCATCTACCCCCATGCCCTATAAAACTGTCTCAATGGCCTCTCAACTGTGTGGAGTGCAGCTTTGAATATTTTCAGATTGTTGTCCAACTGATCCCACCCTGTGGATGAGTTACCCTGTAATAAACTCATCCATCGATTGAATGAAGCTGCCTGACTCGCTTTTCAGTCTCAAGATGCCTTCTCAGCTCAGTGGATACTTTTCATCTCCTCCATTCTCCAACACACCTACAACCTCATTTAAGCTTAATTACTTCCTTAGAAACTCCTCCGAACTCAGCCATACTGGGGGTTTGGTCTTCAACATATAAATTGGGGTAGAGGGAATGACAGACTTCAGTTCATAATAAACCCTCTATACATAAATTTATCATGTCAGAAATGACATGTCACCCAGGTTCCAGAGTATCCATCCTAACAACACTTTGTTAATTAGTTATCCACATCACCTAGCCTTTCATAGTGGTCATAGTTCCTTTTGTTATGAATTTATTTCATTGTTCTGAACTTTTGAAAGAAAAATAAAAGCTTGGATTTTAATCTGGTGCCTTGATAATGAAAGCAATAACAAGTCTGTATATGAAAATACCCAGCATATTTGGGCCTAAAGATATTAGTAATTTTCCAGATAAAATGGCTTCTGTGCTTATTCTGACAGTTTCATAGCATCAGTCCCTCATCAGAGAATCTTTCTTGAATTTTGGCCTTTTTTTCCCTATATGATGATGCTTGGTATTTTTTTCGTATATTCCTGATGGTTTCTTCTGTTTTCCTAACTGACACTTCTCTAGCCTGTAATAGTACCCACAGGCTGAATTCTTGGATCTTTTTGTTCCAGGTCTTAGAGATTTCATATAATCTCATTTTCATCTATTATCTCTGTGTAGACCACACTCATATTTATGGCTTCAGTCCTGGTCCACCCTGCAGACTCCTTTCTCACTCCTGTCTCCAGTATTTATTTCATTTCAGTTTTTTTTTTTTTTGGCTTTCATTTCAAATCAGCGTCAAACTGATCACTTCCCGAAAAATCAATTTCCTTGTTTCCGGTGAAGTAGGCCAACGGAACTCTTGATAATTTAGGTTGATTTATTCAGAAGAATTTTCTCAGCATCTACTGTGTCAGACATCATGCTTTGTGCCTATATTCAAATCGTATGCTTCTATAGTGTCACCCATAAGTGTCTGTGTTGTTTTCAGTTCGTCTTTACCAGTTATTTGACGTTTGTATTTTTTTAGTTTTTTAGTATCTCCTGCCAGGTGAACCCCTACTTATCCAATAAGACCAACGGAAAAATCACCACTTCTGTGGTGACTTGTGTAATCCCAAAATATGTGTTTAAATCTTAAACCTTGATACCTCTAAATGTGACTGTAATTGGAAATAAAGTCTTTGTAGATGCAGTCAAGACAGGGTCATACCAGAAGAGCGTGAGCCTTAATCCAGTGATTGGTGTCTTATAAGAAAAGGGAGATTTAGACATAGAGATACAGAAAGTAGAGGGCCTAGTGACAATGAAGTCAGAGACTGAAATGATACAGCCACAAGCCAAGAAAATCCAAGGGTTGTTGGTAAATACCAGGGACCAATGAAGAGGCACGGAACAGATTTCTCTTTAAGAGCCTCCAGAGCAGTGATCCCCAGTCTTTTTGGTGCCAGGGACCAGTTTCATGAAAAACAATTTTTTCCACGGACTGGGGTGGCAGGGGATGATTTCAAAATGATTCTCATAAGGAGCTTGCAATCTCACTCACTCACATGCACAGTTCACAGTAGGGTTCGTGATCCTGTGAGAATCTGGTGCTGCGAGTGATGGGGAGCAGCTGTAAATACAGATGAAACTTCACTCACTCGCCTGCCCACCATTCACTTCCTGCTGTGTGGCCCCGTTCCTAACAGACCATGAATCAGTACTGGTCCATAGCCCCAGGGGTTGGGGACCCCTGCTCTAGAGGAATTAACCCTAAGCACACCTTGATTGGCCTCCAGAACTATGAGAAAAGAAACTTCTACTGTTTTAAGCCCCAGTTTGTGGTAATCTGTTACAGCAGCCCTAGCAAACTAAGCTACTCCGTGAAGCCATTTATAATCTCCCTAAAGTTAATCAGTTCTTTTTTGGTTCCATAACACTCAGCACTTATTTCCATCATCATGTTTTGTTGTTATTTCCCTGTGGGCTTGTTGAGGGTTGGGGTGTAGTGGGGCAGTTCTAGTCATCTTTGGGTACTTAACACTTTGCATACTACTCAATAAATGCCTAATGAATGATAAAAGTGATGACCTTGCCTCTTGCCAATAATTACAGCTATCATTTATTGAGCACCAATAGCCTGTATTGGGCACCGTGTCAGTAATTTACATCCATGTTAAAACTACAACATGCTTATCCCAACTGAATGTCTTGCTGTTCAGTCTAACCCTAACACTCATTGCTAGAGTTAGCGTGGACCCCACAAGTTAAGGTCAAAGGCTTTCATTTCTGACACTAATTACCCAGAGTTAATACAGGTCCTTTAAGTTAAGGGCTCAATCCTGCATGACTTCAGATGCCAGTTGCAAGTCTCAGGTATCCCCAAGCTGCCTGTTTTTCTGCCTCTTTGGCTATGTATTTGAGGATTCCCAGAATTCACTCTTTGTCCCAATTTGATAATTCACTAGAATGACTCACAGAAGTCAGGAAAGTAATATCCTTATGATGACCATTTTATTATAAAGGGAGCAAATGAATAGTAAGATGTAGAGGTGAACAGCATGACAAGGTCTGGAAGGGTCCTGAGCTTCCTTGCTGCCTCCAGGTGTATCATCCTCCCAGTACATGGGTCCTTTTATCAACCAGCAAGCTCCCAGAGCCTCACTGCTTCAGAGTTTATATCTAGGGTTTTGTCACATAAGCATGATTTGTTAAATCATCAACCATTGATTGAATTCAAGATCTATGAGGGTGTGGCTGAAAGTTCCAAGTCTCTCTTTCCGGAATGGCCAGCCCCTTCCTTGTAATTATCTCAAGGCCCATTGTAAGCCTCTGTGAATAACAACAGATACTCTGATCAGAAATTCCAAGGTATCCTGAAACTCTGTGCCAAGAACCGGTAACAAAAACAAAATACATTTTTTATTATACTACTGCTGCTGCTGCTAAGTCACTTCAGTCGTGTCCGACTCTGTGTGACCCCATAGACGGCAGCCTACCAGGCTCCCCCGTCCCTGGGATTCTCCAGGCAAGAACACTGGAGTGGGTTGCCAGTTTCTTCTCCAATGCAAGAAAGTGAAAAGTGAAAGTGAAGTTGCTCAGTCGTGTCCGACTCTTCGCGACCCCATGGACTGCAGCCCGCCAGGCTCCGCTGCCCATGGGATTTTCCAGGCAAGAGTACTGGAGTGGGGTGCCATTGCCTTCTCCTACACACATATATATGGGCTGGTAAAGAATCTGCCTGCAGTGCGGGAGACACATGAGATGTTGTGGGTTCAATCCCTGGGTCAAGAAGATCCCCTGGAGGAGGAAAATGGCAACCCGCTCCAGTGTTCTTGCCTGGAGAATCCCATGGACAGAGGAGCCTGACGGGCTCCAGTCCATGAGGTCGCAAAGAGTAGGACAGGACTGAGTGACTAAGCATTAGCACAATAAGTATTCACACAAGGACTCCTTAAAGTAGGTATCAATTTCATCTGCATCTTACAGATGAGGAAACTGAGACTTAACCTCAAAGCTGTGCTGCCTCTAGCCCAGCTTTCTCCCAATCCAATTTATTTCCAAATTAATCTACCTTAAACAGAGATTTCATCACATTACTTCCTTAGTGACTTGCGATGACATACTAAAGTTTTATTGTTCAAGTTTCTTTAAAGTCTGTTTCATGGTGGTTGTGTTTATTCTGACCTTGGGCCATTCTTAATGCTTGCTTTTCCTGCCTCCTGACATTCTCCCCATTCCTCAGTAGTTATCAGATCCACCCCATATTAGATGATATGGGGTGGGAGGGGGATTCAGAATTGGGAGCTCATATACACCCATGGTGGATTCATGTCAATGTATGGCAAAACCAATACAGTATTGTAAAGTAAAATAAAGTAAAAATGAAATTTAAAATTAAAAAAAAAAATGCTATTCTCTCAAATCATCCTACCCTCGCCTTCTCCCACAGAGTCCAAAAGTCTGTTCTTTACATCTGTGTCTCTTTTGCTGTCTCGCATGTAGGGTCATCATTACCGTCTTTCTAAATTCTATATATATGCATTAATATACTGTATTCATGTTTTTCTTTCTGGCTTACTTCACTCTATATAATAGGATCCAGTTTCATCCACCTCATTAGAACTGATTCAAATGCATTCTTTTTAATAGCTGAGTAGTATTCCATTGTGTATATGTACCACAGCTTTCTTATCCATTCATCTGCCAATGGACATCTACGTTGCTTCCATGTCCTGGCTATTATAAACAGTGCTGTGATTAACGTTGGAGTACACGTGTCTCTTTCAATTCTGAATAAAACCACTGAAATTTCTTTAGTGACTTTATTACAAAGTACTTCTTTAAAATTGCAGCTTTAAAGAAAGAAAGGATCCTGAGTTATTGGATTTCATATCTATAAATAAATGCTTTATTGTCATAACTATCTTATCTAGATTGAGAGGTAACAAATAACTTTTTTTCATTTTTTAAAATACAATTTAAAATTTTAGTATAATACACAGAGCAGTATACAAACCCTTAGTATAAGCAGCTTGCTATTATCACAAGAAAACATGTGTAATCAGCCAGAAATAGAATATTATCAGAATTCCAGAAGTCCTTCTAAGTGCCTTCTCCCAATTATTATCCCTTCTTCCTCCTGAAAGATAATTTCCTGATGTCTTAAGACCATAAATTATTCTTGTTTGTTTTTTAACTTTACATAGAATCCCATGGTATATATTCTTTTGTATTTGGTTTCTTTTGCTTAACTTTATCTTTGTGAAGTTCATTCATGTTGCATATAATAGTAATTTTTTCATTTTCATTATAGAAACCATGCAATTATATGAATATGCCACAATTTTTGTTCATTTTACTAATAGTAGATGGTTGGGTTGTTTGTAGTTTTGCGCTATTATGAATAATGCTGTTA